>JAOTRH010108049.1:0-15503 GCA_034768845.1 Heliamphora exappendiculata | reverse complement strand
TTGAAATTAATAAATTTATTTTAATTAAACGAATTTTTATAACCCTCAAAAATATTTTAAAAATCTAAGTGGGAGAAAGAATTTATTCACAAATAAATCGTGCGGTCTCCATGACCAGTTTGTAGGCGATGCAATTAAATCTTGTGTGTCGGCAATAAGGCCTTCCTCCCCAACGGACAGATTAATTGCGATATCGTCAGTACAAACCTCCTTTAGGGATAATTCTGGATAATTATTAGTATGGATTACTTTTCCATCTGAAGGGTTTATTGCGAAGCGATTAATTTGAAATTAGGTGATGGTTAACACTTAGCTATATATAATAGTATCATCTTCATCTGAGTCACTACTATTATATACTGGATCGAAACTATGCCAGCTATTTAACTTTACTTGGCTGGGTTAGTTGCCTAGATAGTAAAATTAAAAAGAATTGACATGTCTAGTCTCATGAAGGATAGTAGACGCCCTCCCATCGAAGCATGCTATTCTCAGGTTGCCAGGCTGCTGGCGAATTAATTTTAAAATGGTAGAGTGAACCAAATTAAAATAAATTTAAAAATTTTCTAATCATAATTAATGATTTTTTTAATTACGTGATTCTCAGTATTGAAATGACTTTTAACCCACTTACTTTAATATTCAAAGAAAACAAACTAACGAGACTAAATTTTGTTGACTGAAAGTGTAACTTAAATATAGTTTTAATTACAAATGGTATTTCTTCAATATCAAAAAATATATTTGTTTCTGAAGAAAGTTCTTCTTCTGAGTCGAAAGGCATGAAGAAAAAAAGTTTCAAAAAAGGGAGACACGGTTTTCAGGGTAGTTAGTGGGCCACGGGCTGGTGTGAAAAAGACGAAAGATAGATGTTTTCACTGCAACCAAATCCAGCACTCAAAAAAGCTATGTCCAGTATTTCTCAAAAGGCAGAACAAACAGAGTAATTTCTGTTCACTGGTTGTGAAAACGTGTTTAGCAGTGTTATCTATCGGTACCTTTATATATGGGAGCCACTAATCATGTCTGCAATTCATTGCAGGGGTTCCAGGAAACTCGATAACTTAGTGATGGGGAGATTTACCTGCATATGGGCAATAATATAAAGGTAACAGCAGTTGCAGTAGGAAATGCCACTCTCAGTTTTGGTAGAGATCGGGTTTTAATATTGAGAGATTTTCTTTATATACTTGCCATTAGAAGGAACTTAGTTTCCATTTCTAGATTGGCTAAAGACGGATATTTGGTTTATTAACAACTCTATGGTTATTAAGAATAATGACCGGGTTATCTATTCTGGTACATTGGTGGATGATCTTTATATTATTACTCCAATCTCTCCTATGCTGTAACTGACTGAAACGAATAATACATCTATATTACCATATAAGAAAAAGTTTTCTTCTTTGATGAATCAAATATTTCTTTGACACTTACACGTGGGTCATATTAATCTAAAAATAATAAACAGGTTGGTAGTAGATGAATTTTTGAGTTCATTAGAAGTGGAGGCACTTCTAGTATGTGAATCTTACTTAGAGGGTAAGATAACCTAGAGGCCCTTTTCGGCCAAAGGTTATAGAGCTAAAGAACCGTTGGACCTAGTTCATTCTGATGTGTATCCTATGACAATTCGGGCTAGATGTGGTTTTGAGTACTTTGTCAGTTTCATTGATGAATACTCAAGGTATTGATACATTTACCTGATGGACCGTAAGTCAGAATGTTTTGAGAAATTCAATAAATACAAGGCGAAGGAGAAGAATCGTATAGGTAAAAGTATCAAATCACTATGATCCAGCCGTGGAGGGAAATACCTCTTTGGAGAGTTTAAGAACTACTTGTCATCAAGGGGATTACATCCCAGTTGATTGCACCTGACACTCCACAGCAGAATTGTGTAGCAGAAAAAAGGAATAGGACTCTTATGAAAATGGTAAGGTCTATGATGAGTTATTCAGGTTTACCCAATTTTTTTTGGGGACTCGCTTTAGAGACAACGGCTTATATCCAAAACTTGGTAACTTCTAAGTAACCTTCTACTCCCACAAAATTGTGGACCGGGCGTAAGCCTAATTTAAAACACATTCGGATTTGGGGGTATTCAGCATATGTGCTGAAAGAAAACGCGAGTAAGTTGAAATCGAGGACAGAAGTCTATTTCTTTATAGGGTATCCGTCTGTTTTATAATCCTAAGAATCATAAGGTCATTGTTACCACCAATGCCCGATTCTTAGAAGAGGATTATATTATAGATCACAGGCCCAAAAGTAATATTTTTTGGAAGAACTGAGAGAAAATACCAGTAGAATGGAAGAACAAGTCACTGATATCTCATTACCTCGTTATAGTGGGAGGATTATTGGGACATGTACAAATCAAGAACAGGGTGTTGATGCACAGGGTTCTAATTTTGTACAGCGTGTTACTGCTAGTACACAAACACAAGTAGTGCCTCATCATAGTGGGAGGGTTGTTCATCAACCTGACCGATATATGTTCTTGGAAGAGTCGTTTGACAAGATTCCGACAGAACTAGATACCGAGCCATGTAACTATAATAAAGTACTTCAAGACAAAGATGCAAATCTTTGGCAAAGGGCTATAAATTCATAGATGGTATTTATGTATTCCAATCAGGTCTGCAAACTTGTAGAACCACCCGAAGAGATAAAATTTATTGGATGCAAGTGGATCTACAAAAGGAAGAGAGGAGCAGACGAAAAGGTCGAAACTTTCAAAGTTAGGCTTGTTGCTAAAGGATTTACTCAGAAAGAATGGATCAATTATGAGGAAACCTTTTTTTCGGTAGCTATGTTTAAGTCTATCCGGATTTTCTTATCCATTGTCGCTCATTTCGATTATAAAATTTGGTAAATGGACGTTAAGACATCTTTTCTTAACGAAAATCTTGACGAGTGTATCACATGATACAACCAGAAAGATTCATTGCAAAGGGTCAGGAACACATGTTATGTAAGCTTAAGAGATCCATTTATGGACTTAAGCAAGCATCGATGTCCTAGAATACTCAGTTTAATCAAGCCATTAAGTCTTACGATTTTGATCAAAGTTCAAATGAGTCCCGTGTGTATAAGAAGCATGACGGAAGTGTGCTGATCTTCCTAGTACTTTATGTAGATGATATCTTACTCATCAAAAACGATATGGGTGCATTATCTACGATTAAAGTATAGTTATCTAGGCAGTTCGATATGGAGGACTTGAGAAAAGCCAGTCACATCCTTAAGATCAAACTTATGCGAGATTAGAAACAAAGGATGTTGGGCTTGTCACAAGCAAAGTATAGCAATGATATCCTTGCTCGTTTTAGCATGTAGGATTCCAAGAAAAGATTTCTCCCTTTCAGGTATGGAATCATTCTATTCAAGGATCAGTGTCCTAAGACACTTGATGAAATAGAGAAGATGAATGCGGTTTCTTATGTTTCAACAGGAGGAAGCTTCATGTATGCTATGCTTTGCACTAGATCCAACATCTGCTTTTTCGTTGGCATGGATAGCAGATATCAATCTAATCTAGGGTAAGAGTATTGAACTACGGTAAAGAATATAATTAAGTACCTGAAAAAGACTGAGAATTATATGTTGATTTACCAGACAGACAGTCTAGTACCTTTGGGGTACATAGACTCAGATTTCCAGTCAGACATAGTGTTAATATCAGGAGACAACCTTGCATATTCTTTATAAAGAGTTTACTAGCTAAGACTTTTAATAGTCATGTATAGGGCATGGGAGTCAGATGTATAGCAGCATAATTTTGAGTATAAGTGGGAGATTGTTAGGGTTGGTATACTGAAAATTATATTTTTAGTATTTTATTTTATTTTAATAAATTTAATTTTTCATTTTATGAGAATTTTTATGAGCAGTGTATGTCTATTATTTGTTTAATATTTTTGCATAGATGTCTGATATTCTGTATAGCATTTAATCTGGTGTGTAGAATACGGCTTGCACACAGAAGATCAGATTTTAGGTTCTTACATAATATAAGTTTTATGTTCACAGAGTTTTAGTAGGCCAGCCTTGGTTATAGGAAACAGATAATAGCGTCGTCTATTGTTCCAACTCTCTGTGCTAGTACACTTTGTGTGTATTGAACGAAATATTTGGGTAATTAATTTTATATTGACTATATAAATTAATTCACATTCTAAGATTATTATGAATAGTGTTTATCCTCTTAATCCTGAAATAATTATTGATTTGCGTATATTTAATATTCGTTGTTTTGATTAATTAGAGGATGCGATCTTATATGGGTCTATATTCCCGGTGAGTTGGATAGTGGTATTATTTATATGACAAATATTAATTATTGATAGAATTCACATCCCGAAAGATTGGGATTGACAATACCCCCTTAAGGAAACTTATATGTTTTGACCGGGCCAAACCCTGCAGGCAAATTTAATTATCCGGCGGTCAAATAAGTTAAGTGGAAGAACTTAAGGAATATCAAGATGCCGATTAAATTAAATTGTCAGTAATTAAATTTAATTAGCGGGTATCGAGAATCTTAACATGAAGAGAAATTGTAAGAATTGAATAACTGGAGCTCAACGCAATATGGTCTTGAGATTATGGGTCAGAATGCAATTATAGTTTTTTAGTGGTATGAACTGTAATTCAGTGTTTTATGAAAATTACAGAAATCACAGCTAGTTTTCTATAATTGTAGATATCGCTATGAGGTTTGCTTAATTACAGAAATCGCTGATATGTGTCTGTGTTCCACTGGAAGTTTTACTCATAATTACTCCCCAATTTCTTACTGTAGCCCTATATATATGCGGGTAGGCTGAACTAGTTTCATAATTTATCTTCTAGGACTAAAACTGTTCTGGTTCTGCCGGTACGAATTCTCGAAGTATTATAGCCCACACTATATCTATGAATCTAATAAGGGAATACAGTAGAAGATCTGATAAGAGTTTTAACTCGGATTCAAATCGTAGTTAAAGATTCGATCGGTAAAAAGGTATTATTCTAAATTAACTTCGGATGCACAAGTTTTATTTTAATCGTTCGTCATCAAAAGTTTTATCTGGAGCCCATTTTGGCATTTGCCTTTCCAGTTAAGTTTTTTTTTCAGATAATCGTTTGTAAAAATAATGATCTTGGAAATTTTTCCTACAATAATATGTGGTCACCTGGTCAAGGCGAGCAATGGTGCCAAGATAGTAAAGATGCACGGTATTCTCCTTGTTCGAAAATAAGGAGGTACCAAACATGTACAATAGGAGACCGCAAGCGACCCATTCGTAATGATGGGGCTCGGTGCAGTGAAAATGATAGAAACGCTCAAAGAACCAGGTGTACATGACTCTGTCTCTATCCATCTAAACTAGAACAGCGCCAAGTAGGTAAGTCAAAGCGTCGACTAAGCAAGCAATGGATGGATCGAAAGGAATTGAGATGCCTCTAACCCGGATATCGGTAATCTTAGCAAAGTCAAGAGGCATCGAAGTGGCCTCAAAAGTGGTGAAATAAAAGGTGTTGGTGGTATCCCACCACCTCTCTGCCAAGGTTGTAAGTCAAACCCGGTCATTGCTTATCCTACCCAGCAAGGGTATCAACCGAGCAAAGCCAAAAATATCGATAAAAGCCCAGCTAGGAGCGGAAAGGGTATCATACCACTTCAATACCTCACCAGAGGCGGAGCCACTAGAACCTCTGATGTACTGGCTAACCTGAAAAGCATAAGATGATCAGAAGAGATAACAAGAGCAATCAAAATAAATGAAATGCAGAAAATATAGAAAGTAATGAATAAGCTTAGGTTCGTGTGTGTGTAACGACCCTACAATTCCGTCAAGCCCTAGAAGACTAGACACCCTCAGCCCTGGCGCGCCAGGCAAATCTTTTAACCCTAGGTTCGTGTGTGTATGACGATCTTTCGGTTCTTTCAAGCCCTAGAAGACTAGGCCCCCTTAGTCCTGGTGCGCCAGGAAAATCTTTCAACCCTAAGTTCGTGTGTGTGTGTGATGATCCTTTCATTCTTTTAAGCCATAGAATACTAGGTACCCTAAGCTCTAGTGCGCCAAGTAAATCTTTCAATCCTAGGTTCATGTGTGTGCAACGATCCTTTGGTTCTTTTAACCCCTATAAGACTAGGCACCCTAAGCCCTAATGCACCAGATAAATCTTTTAATCATAGTTTCGTGTGTGTGTAACGATCATTTGGTTCTTTTAAGCCCTAAAAGACTAGGCACCCTAAGCCCTGATGTGCTAGCTAAATCTTTCAGCCATAGGTTCATGTGTGTGTGATGATCCTTTAGTTCTTTTAAGCCTTAGAAGACTAAGCACCCAAAGCCCTATGTGCCAACCAAATCTTTGAACTCTAGGTTCGTGTATGTGTGACGATCTTTTGGTTCTTTTAAGCCCTAGAAGACTAGGCACCCTAAGTCCTGGTGTTCCAAGTAAATCTTTTAACCCTAAGTTCGTGTGTGTATGACAATCATTTGGTTCTTTTAAGCCCTAGAAGACTAGGCACCCTAAGCCCTAGTGCGCGAGGTAAATCTTTCAACCCTAGGTTTGTGTGTATGACGATCCTTTGATTCTTTTAAGCCGTACTAGGCACCCTAAGTCCTGGTGTGCCAGCAAATCTTTCAACCCTAGGTTCGTGTGTGTGTAATGACCCTTTAGTTCTTTTAAGTCATATAAAACTAGGCACCCTTAGCCCTAGTGCGCCAGGCAAATCTTTCAATCCTAGGTTCGTGTGTGTGTGACGACCCTTCAATTTTTTCAAGCCCTAGAAGACTAGGTACCCTAAGCTCTGGTGAGCTAGGCAAATTTTTTTTTTACAAGCCCCTCCTAGTTTTTATATGATTTTTGAAAAACTCCCCCTCCAGATTTTTAATAATGCCCCCCTTAATTTTTTATAATCCTTAATATATATATATATATATATATAACCACCCCATAGATTTTGTGATTTTCTAAAAAAAATGAAAAAAATCACCCCTTAGATTTTATGTTTTTTTCCAAAAAAAAATTAAAAATCGCCCCCTTAGATTGTATGTTCTTTCCCAAAAATAAAAAATAAAAAATCACCCCTTATTATTCGCATCTAAACCCTAACCCTAGTGTCCATACTCTTTTAGAATCTCCTTTGGACAGGTACCTAGCTAGTTTTTAGTCCGATGTTCAGGTTTATCCTTTTAATTTTGTTATATCTGTCCAATTCATTTACAGATCTCAATATCGCAGAGGCAATTATCATGCACGTCACATATATCAGGGGGATCCTAGACATGCATCTATGTTCAAGACATAAAATTAAAATATGCTTTGATACTAAAAGAAAGAGACAGGAGAACCTATCGAGGGACGCTAGTGTGAAATATGCTGAGTCGGCTCTCGGAGGAGGACATCAGCAGCAACAGCATCGATAGGAGACTCGTAGCGCTTCATCCCACCTGGGGCCAAGCGGTGGTGTGCTGGAGCATATGTGAGTGGATCGAAAGGTGTGGGAAGACCCTCTCCAGCATGAGGATCCAAGAAGTCTGCAATCTCGGCCTCAATAGCAACGTTTGCAGCCGCCTGCGCCTCAGCAACTACTCGTGCCTCATCCTTGACAGCCTGACGAGAAGCTCGCTCTGCCTCAAGAGCTAGGGCATCCATCGCCCCCAGCGCGGCGGAGGGTTGAGTAGTGGTAACCCTGCTAGCAGGCATGTTGGGATCCATGCTCCCAAGAGCGTCCATGGAAGAGCTCGAAAGCTTGAAACCAAGAGAGAGCTGAGATAGTATGAGAAAGCAAGGAGACTAGAGAGAGAGAGTAGAGGGTGCGAATGGGCCTAACTTGCACGTGCTAGAAGTCTTGTTGGCCCTCGGTTGTAGCGGTCGCCACAATCAAAGTGCGCGACCGCAAGGTTTATGAAGCGCCAGGTGGCGACCGACATGTCAGTTTGAAACGTTTTTGATGACCACCAGGTTGTCAACGGTCATGTAATCTTTTTTGGTCTTTGGACCTGGCGACTGCCAACTCTAATGTTGGCGGGCACATGTTTTCAAAGTAATAATTACGTTTTGGGGGGCTGTTTGGGACCTGTGTGGTTGTTTTTCTACAAAATAATTTTAAACTTTGTCTTGTTTTTTTAATGATATTTTTTAATTATTTTCCTACAAAAATAATTTTAAACCTTATACAAAAAATTGTTAAACCTTGTGTGTTTTTCTACAAAAATAATTTTAAACCTTATTTTGGTTGTGTTTTACGTGTGGTTTTCTCCTAATAAATTTAATTTTAAAGTCATGACTCGACTTTTTAATTATTTTTATCTCGTGTTTCGTTCCGAATTTTTAGATCTTGACTCGACCTATTAATTCGTGGTTATCTTTCTCAATAAAGATAGTTTTAAGTCTTGACTCGATTTTTAATTATTTTTTTCTCGTGTGTCGTCTCGAGTTTTTAGGTCTTAGCTCGACCTATTAATTCGTGGTTTCTTTCCCGATGAAAATAGTTTTAAGCCTTGACTCGATTTTTAATTATCTTTATTCTGTGTTTCGTCTCGAGATTTTAGGTCTTGGCTTGACCCATTAATTCATGGTTATCCTTCTGGTGAAAATAGTTTTAAGCCTTGACTCGACTTTTAATTATTTTTATCCCGTGCTTCATCCCGAGGTTTTAGGTTTTGACTCGACCTATTAATTCTTAGTTATCTTTCTCGATGAAGATAGTTTTAAGTCTTGACTCGACTTTTAATTATTTCTATCATGTTCCTCGTCCTGAGTTTGTAGGTCTTGACTCGACCTATTAATTCATGATTTCTTTCCCGATGAAAATAGTTTTAAGTCTTGACTCGGCTTTCAATTATTTTTATCCGGTGCTTTGTCCCGAGATTTTAAGTTTTACATCGACCTATTAATTCGTGGTTATCCTTCTCGATAAAGATAGTTTTAAGTTTTGGCTCAGCTTTTAATTATTTTTATTCCGTTTTTGCTCTAAATTTTTAGGTCTTGACTCGACCTACTAATTTATGGTTCTCTCTGATGAAGATAATTTTAAAGTCTTGGCTCGATTTTTCAGTTATTTTCTTGACCTGTTAGTTTGTGTGCTTCCCCAGGTTAAGATAATTTCAGGGGTCTTGACTCGATCCTTTTAATTATTTTATCTCCAGCTGAATTTTTAGATCTTGACTCGATCTTTGACTTGTTTGATTGATTGTGCCCCCTTTAGATTTTGACACGATCTTTAGGGTGTTATTTGATCATATCATGTTAGTACCTGCATCATGTTTACTATTTTGTATCTGTGCATTTGTCCCAAGAACTACGTTTTGGTCTAATCCCTAGCAAAGGAGTACGTAGGCAGCTCAATAGAAATTCGAGTACAACCAACATCATATACATGCTTATTTGTTTTGGCCTAAAGTTGACGGCTCGGTCAAATAGATGTTATCTCTGGATCTTTGATATAACTCGCATCACGCATTACTATGCAAGTTATATCAAAGAGGGACAACTGTAGACATCCCAATTTGACCTTGCCAATCTTAGGTTGATCTGAATGAATCCGATAATGAAAACAAGTGGAATAGTGCTGCTGAACAATCTTCGGGATGTGATCCAAGCTCAGTGATCTGAACCTAATGATCAAAAGCTTCAAACCAGTGAAATCACCTTAAATCACCAACTTTGAACTATGGGACCGCCAACTTTAATTGTGGCGACCCGCAGAAGAACCTCTTGAAAATCCTAACCAAGGTGGCGAGCCCTGTATTTGAACCATGGGGTCGCCAACTCCATTGTGGTGACCTCCATAAGAACTTCTTGAAAGCTTCATTTTTGTGGCAATCGCCACCTTCAAACATGGCGACCGCCAACTTCAAGAGACCTGACGTGTCCCAAACCGTGCTAACATTTCATTGGTCGATGAATTTTATAAATACTGTACCTTTAGTATGATTTATGGAGAACAATTCTGAAGTCAAAGTTTTGACAGGTTAGAAGGAGAAAGAATTCTGATACCGGCACCCTGTCGAAATACCGAGAAAGAACAATTACCGATGTTGATACTTTGCTGGATTCCTAACCCACCCTTCCATTGGAATTAAGTACATCCTGAGTATTGAACTTTGGATCACTATTTCCCAACTTGAGGATTTACTTGCGATCCAAGTATTCTGCTTGGATCCCCGGCCTTCTTTCTCCACCTTTTCTCTTTTGAAGTAGTTGGGTTAATTTCAATGTTTGATTCAATTGTACTGTTTTATTTGATTAAATTGTGGATGTTTAGTTTAGATAAGCCTATTTAGTTTAATTGAATTTAATTGAATTAGATAGATTCTTGAATCAAAGCAAATCTTAGTTTACCTTATTCACATTGCACACCTACACTTAGAATGCTGTTATTTTATAGTTTATCAAAATAGTGCCAACATATCCGACAATTGCGATTTACAATGTCGTGATTGTCACATTCGGTGCACTTGCATTCATACAGTCATAATTGTTAATATTTCGCCCATATCTTAACGTGTTCTAGTTAAGTAGTAACTATTACATTTATATGTAGTAGTTGTAAGTTTCATAGTTTATTTTTGTTTTAATAGCTTTTCTTTTATACTATGTAGATCATTAGCATGAAATTCATAAAAAGCTTTAGTATTAGTATAATTCCCTTTTAAGTAATATCATTTATTATTTTATTAGTAATTAACTATAATCTTCATTTAGGTATAATCAGATAATTTTAAGGCATGCTTTGATTATTTTGTTTAAAATTATGTTAGTGTAATTTTAGATTACTTGGTAATATGCATATTTGGTATGATAAGTTTAAAATATGTTTTGTTCATTTCATTTGAAACCATGTTTTAGAGTAACTTAGGTTATTTTAAGTTGTTTGATGATATTGTTAGTAAATTCATATTCATTTTTTGTATGACTTGTATCTAATGACTTTTAAAGTATATCTTTATTTTTTATTTAAATCATGCTAACTTAAGTTATTTTGGTGATATTACATACGGGTTTGCTCTATGTATCATTTAATTAGAAATTGGATGTCGTAGAACTTAGGATTTTTTTTATAGCTATTTTATTTGGCATTCTATATACATATGTTATATATTTTTCTTATTTGATTTTGGGTATTCTTTTTTTGCCCACATCTTTTGTATTTGCGAGCATTTGAGAAATATAATTAAGAACCAATTATGATTCGTAGAGGCCAACCTTACGGTTGTGCGAATGGAGTGCCTAACTCCTTCCCAGTTTGTACCTTAGCCCTCGGACTCTTGTTTTCTCTAATTAACGTTTTAAAGATCAGTGGCTCATTTTGTTTTTCTTAATTTTTTTCAAAAATCAATGGACGACTTCATTTTTTACAAAAAAGAATTTTTAAAATTTAGTTTTCAATGTGTTAAAGTATTTTCTAAACATTTTTTAAATTTTTTTATTTTTGAAACAAAATCCCAAATCTCGGCGCCACACCGGGGACTGCGGCGTTATTCAAAAGCATCAGGCTATTTTGTGGAGTTTCTAATTGCGATCTCTCACAACCTCGATAAACTCGTTTCATTTTTTTATTTTAGTTTTTATTATTTTTAGGCTTTAGTTTTTTTTTAAGTGTATGCAGTCTTGGTATCGTGATTTTATTGGGCGATTGGTGAGTATTCATTCTGATGCTAAATTGAGTTTTTTTGACCTCTCTCACACTAGTGTCATAATGGATGAAAATTTGAATGAAAATAGTGATAATAATAATAGAGAAAACCCAATTCAAGTGGCCCTACATGTTCAAACCTTGCATGAATATTTGCAACCTGCTAGGAGTAGTGCTCCTTCATGCATTATTTTTTCTCTTAATGCAAATAATTTTAATTTTAAATCAGGCATGATTGCATTGATTCCTAAGTTATATGGCCTCGAATATGAAAATCCTTACTTGCACATTAAAGAATTTAAGGAGGTGTGTGCTACTTTTTATACCAAAATTGTAACGAGGAGACCATTCGGCTAAAATTGTTCCCTTTTTCTCTTAAAGATAAAGGCAAAAACATGGTTGAACTCCTTGAGATCTATATCAATAACCACTTGGCAAGAGATGCAAACAGATTTTTTAAAGAATTTTTTTCCAATACATAGAACAAACTCTTTGAAGAGGCAGATTATGAATTTTTCTAAAAAAAAAATTGAAACTTTTTATCAGTGTTGGGAACGTTTCAAAGATTTATTAAACTCTTGTCCACATCATGGCTATGAATCTTGGCGTGTTATTGGTTTTTTCTACGAAAGTTTAACTCCTTAAATGCGCCAATTTGTAGAGATGATATGTAATGGTGACTTTTTAAATAAGGATCCCAAAGAGGCTTTTAAATATTTTGACTTATTAGCAGAAAATGCCCAATCTTGGGACACGATAGATCCTTCTGAGTGCAAGATTAGTAATTTTTACTAGAAGATTAGAGGCTATGGAATTGAAGAAAGTCAATGAAGTAACAACCATAACATAAAATATTTGTAGAGTTTGTGAGACCATGGGACACTTGACACGTGAGTGTCCAAATATTTCTGCTTTCAAAGAAGTGTTGTACGATCAAACAAATGTCATCAATATTTTTAAGAAGCCTAATATGTCCCCTTATTCTAAGACTTATATTCCGGGGTGGAGGAATCACCCAAATTTTAGTTGGAGGAATGACAATAGTACACAACTTTCACATCCTCAAGTCCCTTCTAATTTTGTTCCCTATGCTCCCACTCCAAAGAAGAGCATTGAGGATACATTGCAACAATTCATGCAAGGTCAAACATCAATAAATGCCCAGACTTCTCAAGTCATTAATGACATTAAGAGCACTCTCACCAAATTAACTTCTACATTTTTTTATTACAAGGGAGAGGGAGAGTTGCCGGGGTTCAAACCCCGGGCTTAGTGAGGGCCCATGGAGCACCGACCACTGGGCTGGGGGGCTTCCTCAAATTAACTTCTACATTAAGCATTCAAAAAATAGAAAAATTCCCTACTCAACCGCAACCCATCCCCCAAGGCCAATTTGTTGTGAGTGATTCTTCTTCATCTGATGTACAACTTGAACATGTTAAGTCAGTCACTACTCTACGCAATGAAAAAGTTATTGACAAAAATATTCCAATGAAGGCCACAAAACCTAAGGATGTTTTCAAATCAAAGAGTAGTGATGAACTTAACAAGTCTAAGCCAAGTCCAGAAGCGGAGTGTCCTATCCCTGCGCCTATTCCTCAAAGATTGCAGCATATTTAGAAAGCAAATCAACATACTGAGATCTTTGAAATTTTCAAGCAAGTTAAAATCAATATCCCCTTGTTGGATGCAATAAAACAAATACCATCTTATTCTAAATTATTGAAAGACTTGTGTATAGTTAAGCGAGAGCTTAATGACAAAAGAATGCATTTTTAACTGAAGAGGTGAGTACAATAATTCAACAAAATTCTCCACCAAAGTATAAAGATCCAGGCTGTCCCACCATTTCATGTGTGATTGGAGATCATAGGATAGAGCGAGCTTTGCTTAACCTTGGGGCTAACGTAAATTTTTTACCTTATTCGGTTTATGAACGGTTAGGTCTAAGAGTGCTTAAGCCGACTTCTATTACACTTAAGCTTGCAGACCAATCTGTGAAAATACTGAGGGGGGTAGTGGAAGATGTGTTGGTCCAAGTACATAAATTTTACTTTCCTGTGGATTTTATTGTTTTGGACACAACCTGTCTCGCACTCCCACACTCAGATTCTAGTCATTCTAGGTCGATCATTCCTAACTACTTTTAATGCTTTGATTAATTGTAGGAATGGGGTGATGAAATTATTTTTTTGGTAATATGACTTTGGAATTAAATATTTTTAATATTTGCAAACAACCAGGGAATAATGATGATGAGACTGTGAAAGTAAACTTGGTGGATACAATTATTCAAGAGCATTTTAATGCCATCTATTTTTTAACCCTCTTATGGCTTGAATAATTTCAATGATTTTGATAAAGAATCAGCAATTGTATACACTTATTCTTTGTTAGAATCTTTGCAGGAAACAGAGACGATCAAATGGAAACCCAAATTTGAAGACCTGCCACTTAGTGTTACTAAGCCTTTGCCTTCAAGTGAATAAGTTCCCCAGCTTGACTTAAAGCCTTTACTTAAAGATTTGAAGTATGCATTTTTGGGATTTAACAATGCATATCTAGCGGTAATATCTTCTAAACTTAACTCTTTATAGGAAGTTAAATTGCTTGACGTTTTGAGACAACGCGAGGGTGCTATTGGGTGAACAATTGCAGACATTCAAGGAATTAGTCCCTTAGTGTACACTCACAAAATTTATCTAGAGTACAATGCTAACCCTTCAAGGGAGATGCAACGTAGGTTAAATCCTATAATGAGAGATGCTGTGAGGGTTAAGGTTCTTAAGCTATTAGATGTGTCCAAATGGATCAAGGCTATTCCTTGTCGAAAGAATGATCATAAAACAATTTTGAAATTTTTAAAAGAAAATATTTTGTTAAGATTTGGAATACCTCGAGTTGTTATCAGTGATGGGGGTTTGCATTTTTGCAATCGACATTTTGAAGCATTGATGAAACAATATTTTGTCACTCACAGAGTTGCAACCGCCTATCACCCACAGACAAGTGAACAAGTTGAGCTTGCTAATCGGGTGATAAAACATATTTTGGAAAAAATGCTAAACCCAAATCGTAAAGATTAGTCTTTGAGGCAAACTGATGCACTCTGGGCTTACCGTACAGTTTATAAAACCCTGATTAGCTTGTCACCATATAGACTTGTATATGGTAAAGCTTGTCATTTGTCGGTGGAATTGGAACACAGGGCGTATTGGGAAATTAAGATGTTTAATTTTAGCGCGTACTGGGAAATTAAGATGCTTAATTTTAGCTTAGACAATGCAAGCAAATTAAGAAAGTTGCAAATTGATAAATTGGAAGAAATTCGGCAAGACGCTTATGAAAATTCTAAAATTTATAAGGAATTGATGAAAGTGTTCCATGATAAACAAATTCTCAGAAAAACTTTTGAACCTTTTCAAAAAGTTTTCTTATATAATTCTAGATTGCACTTGTTTTTCGGTAAATTGAGATATAGATGGACGGGACCCTTGATTGTTAAAATAATTTTTTCTCATGAAACTGTTGAGATTGAGAACCCTAAGAATGGTAACATTTTCAAAGTAAATGGCCAATGTCTTAAGCCATTCTTGGAGAACAGTTTTCAAGAAGAGGAGTCCATTGATTTGGAGAATCCAGTTTATCTAGATTCATAAGAAAAACAAAAAAAATAAAAAAAAATTCAAAAACAAAAAAAAAAGTGATAAGAATAGTTGGTTGTTTTTTTTCTTGTATTGTTTTTTTTTTCTTTCTAACCAATTGCAGGCTATCAAGGTATAACACTGTTCTTCAATTGAGGTAATTCAAAAATTTCTTGAACTTACTTCTTGGATACATTGAGGGCAATGCATTGTTTTGGTTG
>JAOTRH010108038.1:0-15503 GCA_034768845.1 Heliamphora exappendiculata | reverse complement strand
TTTTAAATTGAAATTTTCTAATTTTTGAAAATGAGAAAATAATTTTAAAATTAATAAAAATAAAAGAAAATGAAGAATTTTTTTACTTTTTATAAAATGAGGAACTTCTCAAATTTTTAGGTTTTATTATTTTTACATAATTTTGTATTTAATATTGATCATATTTGATAGATCTCGATTAATAGGTTTTAAAAATATAAATTTTATTAAAAGAAAATCTATATATTGAAAGTTATAAAATTTTCAGATAACTATTTTAGTAAATAAAACTCTGCTTATAAATAAGGACAAATCTGTTGTGATCAATGATTAAATTTAAAAGAGAGATACCATTTTTAAGAATTTTGGTTACGAGATCTTTATTAATACAAATCTTTCAAATGAGATTAATAATTAGTTAACCTTAAAATAAATGGTTCAAATTAACTTGTATTATGGCTCATATAATATGCAATTAAATTTGATCTCTTCATTTTGAATTCGAAATCAAATTCTTGACAACTTTTTTAAATACATAAGATTTTTAATCTTATTACTCCTTTTAATTAGCCTAGTTCTTTACTAGATTCTATTACGCAATCCAATGCTTAACAATAAGGGTAAATAAATTATTGAAGATAAAAAAAATCATTATTATTACACATATGGATGTGGAATTTACCATTTTTACATATATTAATACATTTTAGACAAAAAGTTATATATTATATTCCCATTCCCAATAAATGATGGTTAGCAAATTTCTAATAATAATATCCAAACATATGGCATTAATATTATTCTTAATTGAAACTGTTTCATGTTTAGAGAGGTGGCAATTAAATTAGTTGAATTGATTGCATCATATTATTATTCTATTCAGTAATCATTTTTTTCAAACTATTTCTCTTTATTCAATAGTATAATTTATAACACACAATTTTAATAATAATTTAGTTTTAACTAAAATAATCATGTAATTAAATCTCTCCAAAATCACTGTTACCCAGGAATGGTTATGATGATGATTTTGAGCTGGTTATCCTTTCACCAACGGATCAGCCTTTGTTCACAAATAGTTTACCTATGAGAACGCAGTTCCCCAAAATTTGTTAATTGTGCAAAAAAAAAAAAATCTGCTATCAAAAGCTCGAAACACCCTAAATCAGCCCACAAAAGCAAGTTACAATGTTGAGAAATTTACAAAATCGGCAAGGATATTCAAGGGCATTACAACTCTTTGGAATAATCAATTATGAAAAATAAAAATAAATAAATAAACCCTTCCAAACTCGTACAAAGGCATTTTTTTCCTATCAAACATTATCCCAAAAACACTAGCAACATCGCAATAAATCAAGAAATGTGAGAGTGATTCTTAATCATTTCTACGCATACAACAATTGGTCATTTTTTTTTTTCACATGCGTCCAAACAAAGTAAGCCAACTTCAAGTGCTCCTACCATCTAAATGCCCCTCCATGAGAAAATAGCCTACATTTGCCAACTCCCATAAAAACACCAAACCTCCCACTAGAAAAAAGCAACTGTAAACCCATCAAGACCAAGTTTCTATGATATTTTTGAAAATTGCCACACAGCTTTAGCACTCTGTACTTGTTGATTAGGCCTCTACTTGTTAAAGGAAGCATATCTCAATGCAATATGATCTCATTAAAGCCGTTGCTGAAATTCATAGGAAAAATAAACAAATGAATAACTTGGAATTAATCAACGGCTTCAAGGAAATAAGATCAAATAACCAGCAAACAAATTAGGTGATTAGATCTCTACTTGTTGAAAGAAGCATGTCCCATACAACGCGATCTTATTGAAGTCGTTGCTGAAATTCATATTAGAAGTAAACACTGAATAACTTGCAACCAATGGCCTCAAGGAAATATGATCAAATAATCATTAAACAAATTAGGTGATTGCCTACCTGTGGAAGCTAGGATTATGCAACTAACGATTCTCAAGACAGTATATCTTCAATTAGTAGACCTTCCTTTAGACGCCAGAGAGGCATTCCACAACATCTTTTGGCCCACCACCATAACTTAGCTGAGATCTATTCCTCACATTTAACAGCCCCCAGAATGGACTCAGAATATGTTTTCGTTTTTTTTTTAAATCCTTACAATCCCAACACACCTGCAGCCAAATACATGAAAGGGATTTTCCTTCGATGCTGTACCTGATGAATAGGTAGTCATATTCAAGAAGAAGATGGTACCTTTGCAATAATGGCCCCATATGAGGTTATACTTGAAGATAAGATCAAGTGACAAAATTTTCAATATGGTAGTCCACAAAAAACTACATATATGACAAAACGGGATTTGTTCAAAATAACAAACCAAAGAATTGTTATTCCTCATGTATTCACTAAATGTGCATCTAAATAACCTATACAATCATACCAAGAGACAAATCTAGAAGGAAATAATAGTAATAATAAAAAAAGTGTATTTACAAACTTCTATGACGGTATTGCTATATGACACCAATACATACCAATGTAATTGGGAGCAAAACCAAATAATCATTATTTCTTTTCATTTGTGCATCCATCTCTAAACTTATTTTGTAATGGAGAAAATCAAATTTCTAGACTTTCCAAACTAGGGCTAAGCATGAATCCATCTCATTCTCTGATATAAATGAATGATTCTTACATTAAAAAGAGAAGCTCGACTTGCTTGCCCTACAGAAAACAAAATTGAACTCCGTATGCACAATAGACATAAAAATGCTGCCCAAAGCGTGTACTGTAGTATAAGAATATTTCTGTCTAATCCTACAAGGTAACTGTACAATTGTTGTCATGTTTGACTGTACAAATGGTTGCTGCTGATGATACATCCACGAATGTTTTCTCAAAAACCTCTTAATGGCACTACAGCTTCAGCCCTTTGCTTTCAGACTACAATGCAAGCTTTTCCGTGTGCCTCTTAAGATCCCTGCATATTAGAAGCACATTATTCCATTTATATCCAAATGCAAATAAGAACAGAAGCAAAAATTAGTAAGGGTTAGTGTAACACACATGCAGCACGGTACTTGGCAATTAGAATCTCCACAATCTTGTGAGTGCAACTTCAGCAGCATCCAGGTTTTCTGACATAGTTGACAACCCCCAGCAAACCGAATTGCATTGATGTGCATGGCAAAAGAGCTTTCTCATCTGAAGGCAGCTAGGATAGGAGCAAGGGTTGCTTTTGTTCGCTTGACATTGAGAAGCATGCTTCAGAACATCCAGTAATTTCCTCAACTGCATGACCAGATTATGCAGTTGTTAAGTCTAGAAAACCAAAGTGAAAGTCTCCAAAACGATAAAAATTGAGCAGTGTGGGCTACGATTGAAGGGTATCAAAATAGAAAATTGTAAATATTGTTGACACGGTACTTTTTCTGCACCAAGTCATACGAGGGGTCAACGCGGTGAAGGCCAAAGCAATGAATTACATGAATTGCGTTACTTATCATTTTTCATTCAAGAAATGCTTTAAAATTTTCTCAACATGCTCTGGAAATAACTGAACCCTTGGTATGTTATTTCTTGTTTTTGCAGGACCGAAAGATAGACTCTTTGAACCAAAAGGAGAAGGAACAAGCTTCCTCTCCCTTACACATTCATGGTACGCCACACAATTAGCTAAAAGTTAATGTCAAAGAAAACAATTAAGAATACAAGACACTTGATCTTGTTTTCTAAACGTTTTGATAAGTTTGACATATGATTCTAAAACGACGACAGACTTTGCAACCGCCGAGAACTCAGAGCATGTGGGAGTAATCAATCCAAACACAAAGGGCTCTTGACTTCTAGAGACTTGTGAGATTTTGCTCTAAAAGTTAAACGCATATTAGAGGTTTATCTGTACCTTACTCATCAACAGAGAGACAGAGAGAGAGAGAGAGAGAGAGATTTCTTTATACCTGATTTTTTTTTTGTTGCTGAGCCTATCGATTCTTTGACTGGCAATTTTCTAGGGATGAACGCTTGCAGCTGCTTCCAGTTCTTCGCTAAGTTGAAACGTGGAGACGATAAAGGATCATCATTGAGAAATACTTGGCCCGGCGAAGTGTATCAAACTGATAATGATTCTCCTGACAAAAGCTTAAGAAGGAGTGCCTATTGTCAAGGAAACCATTGTCTAGAATAACATCTGCATCCTTTGTATTAACAGGCACATCATTTACTGTAGCCTGAAGAGAATAAAAGCACGTATGTAAAAAAAAGAAGAGAATTTAAAAAAGACGGTATACCAAAGTGCTCCACAAACGATGCGTGCATAAATTTTATTTTCAGTTATTATGAGAAACAACAGAAGTGGAAACTGAGATTTAACAAATCACCTGAAACATTAAATGTATTTCCCCATTACTAGAAGTACGTGTATTCCCCTCACTGAGATTTTGCTCCACGCCATGGCAATTACAAGATAAATGAGAAGCTGAATAAGAATTAAACAATTGGCCCCGTTTGGATGGTTTGCTTATTTGCTTATTAGCAAATAAGTCAAATCCAATTTAAGCCACATCGTTTGGGTAGCTTATGGCTTATTTGCTTATAAACCAGGCTACCCAAACGAGCTTATTTAGCTTATTTGCTTATTTTTTTATTTTTGGCTTATTTGGTTATTCAAACGACGTGCCTTATTTTTTGGCTTATAAGCCAATAAGCAAATAAGCAAAATCACCCAAACGGGACCAATCTATAACTATTGTAATCCACTATAGAAAATTGTGAATATAACACCAACAAAAAATTTCAGACAAATGACATCTCTTGCAATAGATAAAACAAAACCGGCATGAAACTATCATCAGATGATCAAGATTGATAAGCTATTGTATTGCCATTACGAGCAAAATAGAAAAGACGATGGACTTCAATCAAAGAATGTCAACTCATATATTGCTATTTCTAAAGATGAGGAAGAAATAGAAAACATAATGAACTTCAACCAAGAATGGCCTTTAAATAGAGTCAGAAACATCTCAAATACCAAATTGGCACACCATCAATATTAGGTGGAAATGCGATTCTTCACATCCAAAAAATAAAAGAACTCCAAACGTGAAGTAAAGATGATTTCAATAACTTTTTCGTAATTTTAAGACTTCAATGGCTTTACTTTTCAATCCCAAAGAATTAAAAAAAAAAGTGATACTAGATATCGTGTTTAGAATATAAAATAGAATAGAACCCTCAAATAGAACTTCTGGAAAATGTTTCTAATCTCTTGCCCCCCAATCCCAAAAAAAGAAATGTATTGAGCAGATTATCATACCTAATATTTTCTTGACTAATAGGTGGACACACATGCAAGGGCATAATTAAGTCTTACAAGTTGAGGCAGAACAGCTGCACTTTTCACTTTCACATGCTTACGAATCACTCCATAAATGGAAGTCAAAATTATCTATTACAAATTGAAGTTTGCTCCTTCCTTAATATAAAGGGTAAAAAAATTATAGAATGTGTCATAGTGCAATCTTCCTGGTTAGAAGATAAAAGAACGTGACATTTTCTTTTCACCCAAACAAAGATAACCACATTTTGTCATATCATGTTTATTCCCATTGCTAATCACATCTGCAGATCCTAATTGGAATTACTAATTTGTAGCCCGCCCATATGTTCATTTGTCGTTAGGGTTTCAAATCTAACTCGCTCGCTGTTGACTGGTAGCAAAGAGTACTGCAGCTTTCCCACTCCCTTTGATTATCCTATACAAAAATATCTCATCCACTTTCCTAACAAATCGTTCTTTTGTCAGTTCATTTATTTGAGGTCGTACACCATTGTTCCATGACTACATAAACACCAAAATTAGGTCCTTTCTTCTTAAGAAGTACTTCATTGGCAATTAAAACACCATAAAAGGCTTACAAGCTAAACCCTAGCTGCTTGTGAGATACATGTTTTACCAAAGGGCGGTTAGTGATAATAGCCAAGTCAAAAAGAAATGGCCACATAGATTGTAAAAAAGTACGCCCAATTTCGTCCCCATTAAGGAGGATCTGCTGGGGACTGGTTGATTGTGCATACACCTACCCTTTGATAGTATATGCACAAAGTGGCAGCCCTCAAGTTCAAATATCCAACCTTGAATTTCGACTAATTATACATGCCTATTTTTATTAATGCGTATGTCATGATCAGTGCACATGTTTTAAATATGTGATGGGCTGTTATAGCTATTTGTGCACCATTTTAATTTTTGTTATAGGATGCTATAACAATTTGTGCACCATGCCTCTCTAAAGCCTAAAGGGCTAGTTAAATGCTATGTCTTGAGTCCTAATGGCTCGTATCTTCTTCTTGAACATGCCACTTTAATTTAGAAGTTTTATCTTACTTCTTAGAATGAATGATCATATCCCATGTTGTGAGGATGTGACTCAAAAAAAGCTGCATAAAAATTCCTAAAGAAAATGCAAGGGCTAAAACACCATGTAAGTATCAATGAAACCAAAACGAGGAGAAACCAAAAAATACAGAGAAATCAGGAATTCAATGAAGATAATTTACCTTGCACAGAGTTGAAAATCGTTGCAGTCATCGCAACACCAACGGCTTCCTGATGGTATCACTTCACGGCAGCGCGTGCAAGTAAATTGTAAGTGAACTATCATGAAATCTTCCTTGAATGGTAACATGCTTTGCCCCAGCTATCAAAGGCAGAGGACAAAAACAAAACCGGGAATTAACAGAAATACCACAACATGAAACGAAAAGCAATGGTTTAGATATTTCTGATCTATGGTCAATGAGATCAAAACCCTAAACCGAATAAATGGATCTAGATATTTCAGGTTATGTCGCTTTAAGGCAATGGTAAGCATTATTTAGGTCCATGAAATAGCCAAAACTCTACCGGAGTTGATGTGCTGGCATAAACCCAGAGGTCTATGTTCAACTCTTACGAGTCCTAACCTGGATTGACCACATACAAGAGGTGAGTCCACAAGTGTCACAAGGAAATATCCTCCTTTTTTTTGGGAGGACAATAGAGGGGAAGTAGGGAAAGGGGGAGAGGTGCACCTAGCACTACAATAAAAGAAAATGCCATAAGTAAACAAACTGGAAACCTAGCATGGGTATAATGGTACAAGTAAGGAATAATCGGAATATTTTACTAGGCAATTAATGACATCTGTAGAGGTGAACAGAGAGTAGGACAATAAAAACGAACATATATTTACCTTTTGCATGAGTAGAATATCTTTGGTTGCATCACCAGAAAGATTGGGATGTCCCATCAATCTGAAAGTTCTCTTTGACAGAACTTCTTTCGCCTTACTCTGCGAACCTACTACACATCCTCGTTTAATATCCTTGATCATATCTACAGTAGCAGTTGACCAGTAGTCGCCATTAAAATATGGCAGACGAAATGCGGTTATTTTGATATTGTGTTCTCCAGTAGGAACAAAGAAATGGCCATAGATATTAGTGCAATCCACCGCTATATTCTCTCTGGTTGCCTTTTTTAGTACTGACTTATACCTGCAAATGGAACATCTTCACGTCAAGGAATATGCATGCACAACAAAATCAGCAGACGTGAAATCAGAGAGAATATCAGAAAGCTGTGTAGATTTATATCTAAAACAGAGCAATCAACCTGTGTATGTCTACAACCTGGACTACCTAGCATGTATGTCTACAACCTGGACTACCTTCCTAAAAGGATGATCATAGTACAAATCCAGTTTGTTCATAGTTTTTTCAATTAGGTCTATACAAACTCCCCCAAAAAGCAAGTCATGTGGGTCACAAGTACACCTCACCAGTAACTAAGATAAGGCTCTTTGTATTTGAGAGGTAAATTTGATAGGCTGTGTAATTTACACGGGTTAATTTAATCATAGTTCGGATTCCAATAGATTCCACAAACAACCAAATGGCCTCTGTTTCTGGTATTATCTTTCCCTGCACACTCGATTAATGGGACTGACATTGGTTAATATCCTTTTGCAATACTGAGTACTTTCTCATTAAAAAAATCTCAGTTAATGTTACGCAAGGAGCTGGTGTCTAATATAATGCAGGCTAAACAAAGTTTCAAACTGAAAGCATATTATTTTGCATAGGAATATAACTTTTAAACATATTATTACTACTACTACTACTATTATTTGGATAGCTAATCTTGTTATTGAATTTAGCTACATTTATTCGGCAAAATTTCTACGTGTAATGTATTAGCATTTATAGCCTCTAAACCCATGTACAAGGATGAGGGATTCATATCCATATATCACCAAGACAATTTTATTTGTTACAATTTCTGAACCAAATGGAAAATGATATGCATCCAAAAGATGTATAATCGGGACAGACCAGAGTGTGAAGCATTTTAACGATTATTCACACCAGAACATATACTTGAAGTCATACTTAAAAAACCAATTGAAAAAGAACAAATGATAAGAAGGTGGTTAAACTCCAAAGAGATCCTAGTTTCCAAATTTATTGGGTCAAAAGTCTACAATACCCAAATTCATGCTTTTACTTTTTAGTATACAACTTTTTTTCTGATCAGTGTTTGTCGTGCACAATAATAAATTGCTGCGGAAATAGATGAGCACTCAAGAATTTCTATAATCCTTATAGTCTCATTGCAATTAATGGACTGTTCTTTGTAAAGAGATTTTCCACATTATGTCGGGTCAGAGGGATGGGGTATAAGGCACTTTCCAGCCTTAACCAGAAGTGCCCAAGGCGCTTCGAACGGGTGTGGCAGATCCGTATCAAACGATGTTTTCCATCATTTAAATGTGGTTGGGTCATGGATATCCATTGGACCCTTAGATAAGGGGATTCATGATTGAATATAATACATGTAAACATGTCAAAGTCTTAAATGAGAAAAAGCTAAATATAACAGACATTGCAAATACTTAATAGCATAAATAATGTATACATGCGGCCATGTGAACTTTGGGGAGGGGGAAGAGAATTTATACCACTGACGCAGCTTGTTAGATTTCGGTGTTTTCTGCATCTCTGGATGACAATACAAAATATAATCTTCCCCTTTTATAGGCGGGCATGCCCATATATAGCAGGTTGCAAAACCTTATTTCTTGCAATAATCCAGGTATCCTATCTGATGATGACAAAGGAAAAGGAAGGGAACCAATATTCTCGTTATTTTCATTTTTCTACAAAAGTTTTAAATGCTGATACAATAGCAGAGATTAAGTAAATACAACTGAAAAAATATAGTTACCAATATCTCATGATAAATAAAGGTACGTAGAGCTTCACCAGATGTAACTTTTATATCGGGTGTAAAGCACTTAACAGAATCAAGATATGAAATATATACACAACTATGATTCGGAGGACTGCATTCTGAACCAAATTCTTGGACATACATTCCAAATAGGCATACATCCACGCCTTCGATTTTTTGAAACAGAAGTATCACCTAATTGAGAATGGACATGTCAGAGTTACTGAAAACATATAGCAAGTAACAGCAGTAGTTGAGAATGAGGATGAATTACAAAGGGCACAAACATAAGGTTTCCCCTGCGTAACTAGACCACTGTAAGTCAAACACTCCTACATATAGGGATAGGGGGAGGGGGCGATGGAAGTGGTTAATAAGTAATAATAGTCTTCCTTGAAGAATTTGCACTAAACCAATCTACCCTATGGTTATGTACCAAAACACGCCAATCCTTTCACTTGCAAGTTGCAAATGAGAAAAGCACTTGGATTTGTAAGACTATAATTGGAGCAAATAAGATGAAAGAAACAACAGTGAGCAATGAAATACTAAAGTTCATTTTGGAAGAGTCAACTATAAGTTAACCTCAAAGCTAGAGGAGGGTGGTATTGTTTCAAAATTAAAGGAGCTTTTGATATTTTTAGTAAATCTCAGGTAATTATCTTATAATTGCCTCAACAAAGATCATACAAAAAAATTACATATTTATGAAGTCATGAACCATTCGAGTTTATCTTACCTTTGATTTGTATGGGAACTCTATTAGGTTTCACATTAGGAAATATATCTAAAAATTGCTGCTTCACTTTCAGTAGTTTATCAACAGATAAGACCACTTTGACAGCAAGATCCGCAGCCCCAGGTATCTACAACAAATTGAACATATTCTATCAAGCAACTGTACTATGATAATGAAACATAAAAATAAAAAAATAAAAAAAGTTAGCAAAAAATAGATATCATCTCGCTGAGATATTTTAGATAAAACAAAAAAGCGAGGGAAAAGAAAGCACAAAGAATTAAATCAAAGTAATATGACAAAACAGATAATAAGCAAGTAGCAAGTAATACAAGCGGATTATGCCCATCTTCTGAAGTAACTCTTTGGGGCCGCATGACACATTTGCATGAATGCATGGCGGTAGGGGTGTGCTGCACACGCGCCTACCCGCGTAATTCATGATAGTAATTGGTGTTGGTTGGGAAGGTTCGTCGGTTAAAATAAGGCGGGTGAGATGGATGTGGTTTATAATTTGCCCACCCGCTCACCAATTTGCCAACCTGCCTAGGGATTATAATTTGGAATTTGTTGGCATTTTCAGCTAAGCTGGTACAATCAAGTAATTCTTTTCTTTATCTTTTTTTTTCCTTCTTGATTTGTAATATTGGGTGATGTCAGATGTGCTGTAAAGTTTTTACGTATGCGAACTGCGTTCTCCGAGTTTAGGTTTAAGTTTAATTTGCTTGTTGTAATACTATAACCATACCTTGACTCTGATTTTTTCTCGGTATCTTTTACTCTCTGTTTTAGACCAACTATAACCTAATCATTCCTTTTTTCTCCGTCTTCATAACATAATATGTGATTTTTCTATGCACTCACCACCAAGAGGATAGAATATGTGATGTCATGATAAGGTAATTTATGAAAAAGACTACATAGATGTTTGTAAGCATGTCTTCATGTGTCAAAAGTGAAAAAGAAAGTCTATAAATAGTATATTCATCACACCTCATCAACTTTCTTTTGTAAAGCCTTCGCCCTCTCTTCTTTGTCTTGCTTGAGACGTCTAGAGAGCCTTTGCTCAATGTAATCACTGAGCATAGAAGTTGGCAAACCTTTGGCTCCAAAAGCAACAGACTTTGGCAAGGGCAATTGTGATCCAACTTCTATTTCTTCCAAGTAGCATTTTGGACAAACATACTCGGCATTTCCTCCCAAATCTCTTTTAGCATTGTAAAGAGCACATATTTGGTGTTGCCAGCCTCTGCATTTGTCACATTGAACCCACTGCAGCAGCAAAATGGTCAAACAGATTTAACCTTTTGAATAGTTGAAAATTGAGTCCCTTATCATTTTTTTATACTGAAATCTTAAAAGGGAAAAATAGAGTAGCTTACTGATTCTTCATCTTCATTGTTATTCCTTTTCTTAAGAAGTGTTACCTTGGAAATAGAAATCCCAGACAATGATAAATCACCTCCACGAGAACTTTTGAAGCACAAGGTACAAATACACTGTTGAGTACCCATCTCACAGGGTGCGCAATAATAATTAGAGTTGTGCTTGATACGAGCACCACAAGATGAGCAATTTATTGGTGTTGGGGCAAACATAAGCTTGTCCATAGCACACAATTGGCATGAGTTTTCACCAACAGAAGTCATGCTGTTTCCTTGTACTTCCTGCATGAAATTCTATTATTAGTTAGTTATAGCAATACCAATGGTCACATATATACAATACATTTTTGCAAGTAAAGCAACATGCTGAGTCCGAAAATCTCAAAACTGGTGGATGTTGTAGTTCTTTGAAGATCAATACAGTCCCTAATCTACCAGCCTTGTGCAAGAAATCAACAAAAGGTGTTGCAAACTTATAGTGAGAAAAAACAGGATCAAAAGAGGCACTTGGTGCTTCACTAAGATGTGTAGGTAAACAATCTTCAGTAGATCAATCTATTAGAATTTCATTTACATAAACCACTCTAATGATATACACAATCCAACACAATATATGAGTTAAAGCAAACAAAAAACAGCAACAATCAAAAAGTGATGGACAAACCTGACCAATCCACCTTCTGAGACTCGATAAATGTTCCTTCATTTCCTCTACTGTGAAAAAATCAATCAAAGACACACCCGATCTCTTTGGCTTCTTCAACTTCATTTTGGAATCAACTGCCAGTGCTTCCAAATCACTTTTTGCATCTAGTTTTGCTCTGTCAAAGTTGGTTGTGACTTCTCTCTCTTCTTTATGGCCAACAGTGAGATCTTCAGATGGAAGAGGCACACTGCAAGACTTCAAAATTCCAAAATCATCCAAAACATTATTTCCAATTTGACTTGTGCATGTCGGTACTGTCTTCTCTTCTTTTGAATGACCAATGAGCTCTCGAGGATGAACAGATGTACTCTTTAAGTCAGACACCTATGCGGTTTCAGTAACATTAACCCAACTTGAACAAGTGCATGTGGATTCCCAAATGGGAGTCGACGCTCCCATGTTAACCTTCATTGCATCTAGATTATTTGATACAGGAGCTTGATGCCATTACGGCAAGAATGGTTGTTGTTCAGGTTCAAAAGATTGTGTATTTGAAGAAGCAACTTCGTGAGAGACCCCAATTTCAAAGGAAATGGGATTCCCTATCTTCAAGCGTTTGAATGGAGGTGAAACATTTTCAGTAGCCTCAGTACAGGTGCAACTAGATTCTTTGTAATAGAAAGCCCTTAAGGAACCATTTTCTCATTTTTTAGATCCCTGGGGAGGTTCATCAATAACGAAAAGCCTTCCGACAGGCCTACACATGTTGCACTCCCACGAATGACAACTATCAAAATGGGAAGAAAGTAGAAAATAATGGTCACAATTGCATTTGTGCTCATTACATAATGTTGAGTGCATATGTTTCACTAAGGAAACTTGGCTACCATCGACATGACCCCTCTGATAGTTCACATAAGAAATAAGAATCCTTTGATCTGTTATATCACATGAATCCACAAGTTTGGCAGCTCGAGGTGGACTAAAAACAACTGAAGAACTTTCTGAATCAACATGTTGAACGCCATTTGAATGTGCTGAAGGGAGATAAGACAACTTAGATGCCTTCTCCCCCGTTATCTTGCGGAAGCATTCATCTTCTTCAAACAGATAACATCGTGAATGAACCTTTGATGGCTCATCAAACTGCACATAGGACTGATGGTGCTGCTGATGAAACTGTTCATATCCTCGCATCACCGGCTTAGGTTCTAATAATTCCTCACAAGCCGAGCTACGGGTGTTGTAAAATTCTGTAGGCTTACCAAGAAACCTCTGTGGATCGTGTTGCACGTTCTGCAAGTATGGAAAAGGCAATTCCAATTTTTCCACCAACAATGATCGTGACCCCACAGTAAAATAATTCTGGCTGTTCTCTTGGAAACCCCCATCTTTTATCGAATTGAACACACCTGGCCAAAGTAATCATTCAGAAGAGGAAATTTAAAAGACAAACAAAAACAAAAAACATAAATAAAAAAAAGTAAAGAAATAACAGATAAAGATAGAAGGATTAGGCATGCCAAGGATCGGTGAGTTGGTCTAAAGCCAAAACATTATGATATTGATGCCACTCTAACAAGGACACAAGTGCTTACCATTCTCAATTTTAACCCCGTTAAATGAATCAACTAAAAGAATCAGAGTCAACCAAATTTCAATGAGATTATGTTTAAGAAAGGTTATAGAATGTACAATTACCCACAATATAGACACGTTCTACATGATGATCATGGATCAATTGTACGGCATCATAAATCATTTAATAATTTGTCAACTGGGAGAAATTGAGGTGGTTGAAATTATTTAGGAGGTAGGGATCAAACAATAGGATATCATCACTAAGTCTGTATAGTAATCAACAGAGAAACATCCAGAAAAACAAAAAAAACAAAAAATATATATATATATATATATATAGAGAGAGAGAGAGAGAGAAGATGGTCAAATTTAACTTGGCTCTTAAAGCATATGCACCAAGACCATGAAGACAATTTGTATAACCAATGTAAGTTGTAGACTTAGCCCAGATATTGTTTTAGCGCAATAGTTAGGCAACTTACCCTCATTGAGATGTTTCTGTTGGATAGAGATTCTTGATGATGACCCCAATACACGCCGCAAGCTATTACCATGAAAAGTTGATCCACCATCAAAAGGTCCAATACCAAAATATACATCCTCATCAGAACATGTGCTGATGGAATTAGGCCCGGGGAAGGAACCATTTCACTAGACACCTGCCATATGCCTGCAGATGAAAGCATGTCGATTCCATCAAAAGCCATGAATGTAGGGGCAACTCCTTGGTTATAACTATCATGAAAGAATCCTGCAATTAAAATTTTGTTAAGCCATAGATATGATTAGAGAATAACCTAATTCATCAGCATGGGGACTATTTAGCAAAGTTACCATTGGCAGAGCCAAATAACTCATCTCTAAAGAAGCTAGAACCATTAGCATTGTTGCTCCTCAACGTGTTACAGTCAGCGCTAACCACCATGGAATCAAGGGGAGCGTGTGGAAAATTTGAGTTGCCACAAGTGGATGTAACACAGTGGCCTACTTCTTGACTGGAGAAGTTAACATCACATCGGTCCTGCTGGATCATGTTAAACAATTGACAAGGTAGCATCTTCTCTTTCATGTGCTCCTATGAACAAATAAAAATTAGAAAATACATGAGCTCAAATAACTTGAACTCTAAACAAAAAGCGATTAACTTGAACAATTTCCATTAACCCAAAAAGGAACAAGACTTGACCAAATTTAGAATACATCAGTTGAACTAACTAATAGAAACAAGGTACATATTAAAAGATGATTTGGCGCTACACAATATTTCAAAATATTAATGTAGTGATTATACATTTCTGCACAACAAAAAATAGATAGACAAAGTAAATAAATAAGTAACAAACGAAATTAACCTGCTACGTTTTATTAAAAATATATATATACCTTTGAAACAGCATCAACGGAGAGTTGACTTTGCAAGTCAAGAACACTGTCAGATGTCCACTGTCCCCACTCAAGTTTTGGATTCTGTATAGATTTTTTGGTACTGCAGAAGGATTTTGAAAGATAGAGAAAAGATAAATAATAATACAGAAACCAAAACAAAAATGTCTTCATTATATTTATTTATATTTATAATAGCATATTTGATATCCACAATAGAATTTTGATAATGCAATTTATACGAAGATTTATAACTTACATCTTACTTCTGATAAATTCTATGCAGCTAATTTCGAGATCCTTGTTGTAGTTGTCTAGATAACTCCCTTCTGCTTGTAGGGAGCCTAGGGGTAAATCCATCTCACACAACTGGGGAAGATGTTCGAAATTATGGATAAATTGGTTTGCTATCTGGTTGCGTACCAACTCCAATGTGTTTGGCTTTACATCCATCGTGTTCTTTGAGGATTGATCCATTCTGTAGAACTCGTAATTAATGAAAATTAAATATTTAATATAACTTAAGCAAGGAT
>JAOTRH010108027.1:0-15504 GCA_034768845.1 Heliamphora exappendiculata | reverse complement strand
GTGTGTGTGTGTGTGTGTGTGTGTGAGAGAGAGAGAGAGAGAGAGAGAGAGAGAGAGAGAGAGAGAGAGAGAGAGAGCTAGTGGTGTGGATGCCGGATGGTGGGTCCTGTTAGTGTGTTTATTTTCTTAAGGTAAAAAAGTAAAATCGTATTTTCTGTTAAAAGCATCCTCCCGAAAAAATTGACAAAGGACGTCAGTGTAATTTCATAAATTTGAAAGGAGCTGTATGTATTTTCAATCGACCTCAGGAGAGCTAAATGTAATTTACTCATTTTATTTATTTTTTCCAAAAGAATTTATAGATAGATTTTTTTTATTCTTAGTTTTTTTTTGTTACTCTAATGAGGCCCAGAGGTTGTTGCAACTATATTCTCAAATATTTTTGTAAGAAAAACCCATCAAATCATTTTAATATTAATCTAATTTGGGTGTAAGTAAATTTGTATTTCCCTCTTCAATATAATAAATATTAAATTTACTATTGGTCAAATTTCTTGCTCACTTTCATTCTCTAGTTAATTTAATTTTAATTATTTAAGTTGTTTAAATTTGATCCGCAAATCCTTTGCTCAGCTCACCTGGCGAGGGACATATCAGTCTTTGATAATAGCTTCTCTGCTCCCCCCAACCAACGGTAGAGTTCTGGCTTTTCCCCTACTTAGAAGCCATGTTGATGCAGAGGATGATTTGGAAAAAAAATACTATCATCACTATGAGCCACTTGGTTCTAATGTTGTTATCATCACTATGTTCATCTTGGTTTTAATGTTTTTAGACAATGCAAGCTTGTTTATTTCATTTAATTATGGTTGGTTGCTTGCTTATGAGGATTTTGTAGATCACTTAGAGCTCTCAATAATGTTTGAGAAATCTGTTTTGAGCTGAAGTGAGTAAACATAATTAAAGCAGAAAAGAAGGTATTACGTGGGTTAAAAGGTGGTTGAATTTATTCGAAGGAACAGTCAATAAAAGTGTCCTGATGGATGGTCCTCCAATCACAAAAGCAACTCAACTTCTTTTTCTCCTTGATAAGTACATGAGCAAACTTCTATTGAACTGGGTTCCAATTACTGTACTATGAACTGTTTTCTTAAGCTCGTAGATCTCTCGTTAAGGGCCAATGAGTAGATAGGGCTTAATCTGTGCTTTATCAGTTATCTGCATCCTTGTTGATTTCTCGTATAAATTGAACCCAGGTGATACTTCCACTTACTGGTTCTGAATGAATTTAATGCCGGCATGCACCCTTTTTTTTTTTTGGCAAATTACACTGGCTTCCTCAAATTTTGGAAAAATGGACCCTCTATTTTTTATTTGTTTTTTGATATGCAAGCAAAAATTTATATAGAGGCAATAGAGAGATGCCAACCAAGGAAAAGGAAAAACTCCTTCCAAAAAAGACAGAAGCTCCTGTAAATGGAGGAAAACAACAAAAAACCTTCACAAAAAGATCACAGAGGCAAAGATTCTAGAAAATTTAACGTATCATCCATAGCCAGTGCTCCTCGTCTTGAAATCTAATTGTACATGTTAACAAGGAGAATACTCTTCAATCTATATGCTGGCAATTCAACTTTCTCAAAAGATCTCATGTTTCGCTCTAACCAAAACAACTACAAAATACCCAACGAAACTAAAGCCAACCCTTCCTCTTTCTTCTCGGCACTATGCCATCCTTCCAACCTAATAAGACGTAAGAAATATGCTTTTAAAAAGCTTTCAACACCAAAAAGAGATAAAATAAAACTCCAAAGATCCCTCTTAAAATCATAATGAGTCAGGAATCGACAGTGCTCCTCCTCTTGAAATCTAATTATACATGTTAACAAGGCGGATACTCTTCAGTCGATACGATGCCAATTCAACTCCCTCAAAAGATCTCATGTTTCGCTCTAACCAAAACAACTATATCATACCCAACTTAACTAAAGCCAAACCTTCCTCTTACTTCTCGGTACTATGCTAACCTTCTAACCTAACAAGACGTAAGAAATATGCTTTTAAGAAACTTTCAACAGAAAAAAGCAATAAAACAAAACTCCAAAGATCCCTCACAAAATCATATTGAATCAGGAGATAAGAGACCGACTCACCATCCTTGTACACATGTAACACTAACTAGTCAAAACATGACCTCTTCTCGTTAGATTATCAATAGTGAAAGTATTACTGTGTGCAGCAGACCAAGCAAAAAAGGCCACCTTCAAGAGAGTTTCCACCTTCCAAATACTCGTCCACGAAAAAGCCATCCCCATATTACCCAACAGACAACTGTAGAGAAATTTGACTATAAACCTTTTGACACCACCCCAAATTGCTTTTTCCTTAAATGATGCCTCTAATGGAAGGCCCAAGTAGGTGACTGTAAGAGTCCCAAGATTATAAACCAAGTTATCTGCTAGTCTCCCTGCATTCTGCAGTTCGCCAATTGGGATAATTTCTAACTAGGATAAATTCTCCGATGCAGCCTTCAAATAGAGGATAACACAAGGAAGATACCCCAACTTTGTCGACTTTGCACCAGCAAAAATCAATGTGTTGTCAACATTTAAAAGGTGTGAAACAGTTACCAAACTTCCTCGTGCTGAACCAACCTCAAACCCCTATAAATACCACCTTGTGCCTCGCGTTGCACCCTAGATTAGGCAGCTGAGGGCCTCCACCACTACAATGAAAAGAAAAGGGGACAAAGGATCCTTTTGCCTCAACCTTCTCAATTCCTTAAATAAACCAGTTAAGATCCAATTCACAAGAATAAGGAGGCATAATGACGAGATACAAGAAACTCCCATTCGTCATGGTCGCACACCGTTTCAATATGAAGGTTTCAAATAGCCCTAGAAATCTCGCTTCTCATACCCGAAGAACCCCGCTTCTCATACGGGAGTCAACCTATTCACTAGCCACCAGCACAACATTGATAATATTCTTTGCCACCCACAAAAGAGTTGTGTGGCATCCGAAATCACTAGGTGAAGCACTCTTTTAAGCATAGAAACCAAAAGCTTATAAATTGAACCTAATAAGATAATGGGCCTAAAATTCCTAATATCTTTTAGCCCACCCTCCTTAGGGATGAGGGTAATGAAAGAGGCATTGCGACTCCTCTTAAAAGTCCTCGAGCTAGAAAATGAATGAAACATACACAACACCTTTCTTGACCGCACCCAATAGTGCTAGAAAAAAAACCATTGTGAAACTATCTGGTCTTGGGGCCTTGTCTCCATTCAGATCCCCTAATGCTCTAACAACCTCTTACTTAGAGAAGAGAAGCTGTAGCCACTCAACGTCTTCAACATAAATGAAATTGAATTGAAATCAAGTCGTGGCCTCATCCGCTCTCCTTCTGAAGCATCTTACAATAGAACTTTGCAATACCTGCCCTAATTCCCCCTTCCTTTGTCAAGAGGACTCCATCAACGTGAACCAATGTTTTAAATATCGGCTGTTACATATTGTATCGGCTGATACATATTGGGATTATGGGCCTCCGATACCTATATTTACCAATGTATCGGCCGATATTATCAGATATTTACTGATATATGACCGCATTATCGATACCGATACGTCTTCCAATACGTTGATTTAGAATCCTGATGTGAACCCTCTTAATCAAATTGGACCGTATGTGAGCATTAGCCGTCATGTAGAAGAGTTGTGTATTTTTATCTCTAGCCTTCAACTGGAGAGCTTGGGATATTTGCTTCAAGTTGATCTCTAATTTTTCTAGCCTTCTGAACTCCTCCATCAACTCTTCCCTCTAACACCTTTCCTCTCCAATAATAACCCCAACCTCTTCCTTCGCATCTAATCGGATATCACTCAGAGCCTTGGACTTATGCACGTCATGCTTACCAGCCATCGACAATCCCCTCTCCGCCTAAATATGATTCGAATGCCATCCCATTGTAACCGTTTTCAGGATGTCTCTACTCCCCCATACCTTGATGCGAGCCCATTTGAAATTCTTCTTTCTCGCTATATGTGTGTCAGGCTTTGCAAAAACCTCCACATACCTCACTGGTGGAATGGAAAACCCTAAAGTCCATACTTGCAAAACCATGAGTCTTATCTCGTTCTCACTTAATCTCTAGTCCGACTTATAACAAGAGTCGAGAGGAAACCACCAATCAAGAAAAAGTCGGTGACCATTGAACACTCACTCCCCATTTAAGATACAAGTTGCCTCCTTTGTAGATGGGAAGACAAAGAACTTAAGCACACCCTTGTTAGGAGATAGAGAATAATAGGTAGCCGTACCTTAATGGGTAGGCAAACATTCTTATTTATAATAAAATTAAGGACTACTATTACAACCATACACCTACACACACTGGATAATAATTATATAATACTAATAATAATAATAAGCTACTAACACCCCCCTCAAGCTAGAGCATATATATCTACTAAGCCTAGCTTGTTACATAAATAGGAGACACGCGAACCCGGTAAAGATTTAGCAAAAATATCAGCTACTTGTTCTCCGGTAGGAATAGATCCAAATGTAACAACTCCTTTTTGATATTTCTCACGGATAAAGTGACAGTCAACTTCAATGTGCTTCGTTCACTCATGAAACACTGGATTTGTGGCAATATAAATAGCGGAGGTATTATCAATCCAGAGTTTGGCAGAGTCTTCAAGGGGAAAGTGTAACTCTGTCAAAATCTGTTGAAGTCACATAATCTCAGCAGTTGCTAATGCCATAGGACGGTATTCAGCCTCAACACTAGATCGGGATACTACAGTCTGCTTCTTGCTCTTTCAGGAGACCAAATTCCCACCAACAAACACAGAGTAATCAGATGTGGATCGCCTGCCAAATGTACGTCCAGCCCAATCAGCATCAGAGTACCCTTTCATTCGCATATGGCCATGATCAGAAAACTGAATCCCCTTGCCTGGATTTTTGTGTAGGTACCGAAGAATACGTAACACCGCTTGCCAATGGAAAACACGGGGATCAGACAAGAACTGACTCACTACACTTATCGGATAAGCAATATCTGGACGGGTCATAGTAGTAAGATAGTTAAGCTGTCCCATTGTACGTCGATATTGTTCAGGATCCGAGAGAACTGCTCCTTTTGGCGCTAGCTTAACATTAGACTCCATAGGGGAGTCCACTCCTTTAGCATTCATATATCCTACTATGTCATGAACATACTTCCGTTGAGAGATGAACACACATTTCGTATTCCTGGTTACTCTAATACCCAAGAAGTATTGAAGTTTACCAAGATCTTTCGTCTGAAACTTAGTGCCCAGGAAGGATTTAAGGGTAGCAATCCTTTCACTGTCATTTCCGGTAATAACAATGCCATTTACATAGACAACAAGTAATATGCAACTTGTTGAGTTGTGTCGAAAGAAGACAGTATGATCCTTTGTTGACTGCCGAAGGCTAAATTCCTGGAAGACTGGGCTGAAATGGCCAAACCAGGCCTTGGGAGACTGCTTCAGACCATATAATGAACGTTGTAAACGACAGACATGATTAGACCCCCCCTGAGCAACAAAGCCAGGCGGTTGCTCCATATAAACTTCTTCTTCCAGATCACCATGCAAAAAAGCATTTTTCACGTCTAGTTGATAGAAAGGCCACTGATGGGAAGCAGCCAGAGACAAGAATAGACGAACGGAGGCCATTTTCGCAACAGGAGAGAAGGTATCAAAATAGTCAAGGCCATAAGTCTGAGTATAGCCCTTGGCCACCAAACGGGCTTTCAACCTCTCAAGAGTGCCATCAGAATGAAGTTTGACAGCATACACTCACTTACACCCGATAGCTGTCTTCCCAGGAGGAAAACTCACCAGGCCCCATGTATGATTAGCCTCAAGCGCATTCATCTCCTCAATTATAGCTTGACGCCAACCTGGATGAGAAAGGGCATCGACAACAGACCATGGTAAAGAATGCTGATCAAGGGTAGTAATACCCTTCTGGACAGTAGCAGGTAAACCACGATATGAGGTAATATATAAGGGATGATCCCGACAACTACGATAAGACCTGCGTAAAGTAATAGGAGGATCACTTACCTGATCAAAGGCCGGATCCAGCGGAGAGGAGACTGACTATGGTAGAGGAGAAGTGGTGGGGCCGGGAGAAAGTGATTCTAAGGATGAGAAGGGCACAGGTGTCTCGGGGATAGCCGGAGAAGTCGTCTAAAAAATATCAACCTGGGACCGGGGAACTGAAGGCGGGGCCACTGGGAAATCGGTGGAGGAGGGATACAGCAGAATCTGATCTGAATCATCAGCACCAGTGGAGACAGGTGGAGTCACTGATGCATAGAATGAAGTAGACTCAACAAACACCACATCTCGGGAGACTAGGAACCGTCGCAATTCCGGACTGTAACAACGATATCCTTTCTGTGTCTTAGGATATCCCATGAAAGCACACTTTAGGGCTCGAGCATCTAACTTGGTCACATTCGGCCTCGTATCGCGCACATAGCACACACCCAAAAAATCTTAGTGGTAATAAAAAAAGAATCTGCTGAGGAAGTAAAACCGACAAGGGTGTAGCACCATGGAGGATGGAGGATGGTAACCGATTAATAAGATAGCATGCTGTCAATACAGCTTCACTCCAGAACACTTTGGGAACCTTCATTTGGAACATTATGGCACGAGCAGTTTCCAATAGATGTCTATTCTTCCTCTCAGCCACACCATTCTGTTGTGGAGTGTCTGAACAAGATGTCTGGTGAATAATTCCATGGGTGCGCAAGTAGGTACCCAGCACGCCATCAATGTATTCACTCCCATTATCACTGCGGAGAATCTGAATAGTCTTTCCAAATTGGGTTTGGACTTCTTAACAAAAATTAGTGAAGACAGTCAATAATTCATAACGCTTCTTCATAACATAGAGATAAGTAATTCGAGAATAGTCATCAACAAACGTGAAAAAGTACCGAAATCCAAATAAAGATGTGATAGGACACGGACTCCATACATCTGAATGAACTAAAGAAAAAGGACTCATGGTCCTATTATTATTCCTTGACACATAGGGCACATAAAGGTGCTTAGCAAAACAACATGACTCACATTCTAACTGTGTAGCTTGACTGAAACTGCAACATAATTTCTTCAGACTCGGCAAGGAAGGATGGCCCAACCGACAATATTTATCCAAAAGCTGAGATGATTGTCCGGAACATGCAACATATGAAGGCTCATCCATCACATACAGGCCACCCACCACTCGTCTTCTACTGATAGTACTCCTCGAAGCTAGGTCCTGAAAAACACAATGATCAGGAAAGAATGTTACTGAGCACTGCAAATCTTTTGTAATATGGCTCACCGATAGCAGATTAAAAGGAATAGCAGGAGTATGTAAAATATCATAGAGGATAAGAGATGCAAATAAAGCAGCTACTCCCTGTCCTTTCACCTCTAAAGTTCCTCCATTAGCAACAAGAACTCCACTATGCTCCAGGATCAGTTGATAAAACGAAAAAGTACCTATGGAGTGGGTCATATGTGCAGATGCACCCGAGTCTATAACTCATGATCTGGGAGTAGCCATACATGCAGCTAGGTTACCTGCAACTGTAGCTGATTGAGTGTCGGCTGTATTCCCAATCCTCATCTGGATAAACTGATCATACTCCTCCTGAGTCATATCGATAATCCTCCTCTCACAAGAAAAGGAAGGAACATCATAATCGGCCACTGCATTGGCCACAGAAGAAGTAGGACGCCCATGTAGCTTCCAACACGAGCTTTGTAAGTGTCCCTGCTCTCCACAATAATAGCAGAACCTAGTGTCACGTCCACCTCGGCCTTTGCCTCGTCCTCCATCACCACGGCCTCCATCACGACCTCTACCGCGAAAACCACCTCGACCTCCGCCCCGAAATGCACCTAGGGCTGTGTGATCACCCTGGTCAGCAGTAGTAATACGAGGCCTGTCTGTACTAATTGCTCTGTTCATTCTCCTGAAAACCTCAGATAAAGAGAGAATATCGGACCCAGCCAAAATCTATTAACGTGCTGTGTCAAGTTGATGGCTCACCCCAGCTAAGAAACATACAACCAAGAACTGCATCCTCTGCTCTCTGAAAATCTCATACCGATTGGTAAAGGGGACCAAACGATCATACTCATCTGCTAATACCTTGAACTCTGTGAAATAGTCTGAGAAATGCCGTTCTCCCTGCTGTATCCTGAAGATATTCCGCATCACGTCATATAATCTGGACAAGTCATTAGTCGATGCAAATGTCTCCTCGAGTATAGTCCACACCTCTCGCATAGTGGTGGCATTGGCCACCAACATCTCAATGGAATACTCCATTGAATTCAACATCCTACTAAGTAGTCTCGCGTCATCCCTCTTCCACCTACTGTATTCATCAAATCCCGTCGCAGGAGGATCGTTGAACAAATGATCCTCCTTTTTCATACCTTTGATTGTGAGCAATACTTTCTTCTTCCATAACACATATGTTTGTGGTCCAGTCAATTTCGAATCCACTAACCGTGTGGATGACGAAAACACATATGTAAGTCCTTGTCTGTCAGTATTCATTTGGGGTTCACCAATCCTTCTCTCAGTACTCTTTGGAGAGTCACCTACCCTTGTCGAACTCTCCGTCAACATCACAATCTATCAACATTCAGGAATCACAGGCAACCACTCCAACAGCAAAATATAACGTAGCCGCAACCACAGACAACCATAAATGGACCACTAAACATACCTTCAAACCATCTCCATAGACTCCACCACCCTGTGATAATCCCCTAGACCCTCAAAACAGCGGCTAGGGTTCGCCTCAGAATTATCAAGTACCGTAGCTGTCAGCTACGGTACTTGTCCTGGCCACGCGGTGGCATCGACTTGGCCTTGTCCTGGCCACGCGGTGGCATCGACAAGGGAGAGGAAAGAAGGAGAGACCAGACTGTCGGCACTTCAGGGAAAGTGAAAACAGGCTGGCGTGGTTATCAAACCGAAAAATGTATGTAGTGATATGGGTTTTGGTAAGAGGAACCGGGTTGACGGTTGGACTCGTTTTGATTTTTTAATGAAATGAGACAATTAAATAATTAAAGTACTATGTGATGAAACTGAATGATTAAGTTTGGGCATGAGTTGCTCCTCGGTGAAAGATCGAAAACTTGGGCAATGTAAGGTAGGCCCTTCTTTTGGATTAATCCTCGTAAAAACGTGCTCTTGAGCGGCCCACCCATCGATGCTTTCGAGGAAAACCGAAAATGTGTGCTCTCCATGTCGGATTATAGAATGAGTATTTATTCCTCGGACCCCACGTGGCCAGGTGGCGATAAATACGCCCGAGTCTATAGACGTCATCTGGCTCGGTACTTGATTGAATTGATGAATAAATTAAGTTGGTAAAACCTTAATTGAATGAATGAGTAAAACGTTGGAATATAGGAACGCGTTGTGTTGGTTTGAACATGGTGGAGGGATTGGTTAAAATGGTTAATTTAAATTTAACTATGAGGCTTTGAACGATAACTCTTTTGTTGAAAACCTGGTTATGTATTGGGAATTTGACTTGGAACAAATGATGTTCGTTTTGGATAAACTTATGTGTGCATCCCGCATAACTATCTTCGCATATTATGCATATATTCATTGTTAGTCTTTTTTCTACGAGTTTCAGCTCGTGTTGTTTAACAATATTTCAGGAGATAACAGAAAGAAGGTTTTGGAGTACGGATGGTCGATGGACCCTTTTTGAGTAATTGATAGGATTACACTCTCATTCATATTATCTTTTGATAAATGAATTTGTAAATATGTAATTCTTATTTTCTTTTGGAGTACTTCGACTACTGTATCTTGGGTTAGAATACCCATGTTATAAAACCCTAAGACCGTGTATTCATGTTATGTATGCGTGCGAGGACGTTTCGTTCGTTTGTTGGGTTGAAGGCTTTAATCTTTAAATGATGTATCTTGATACTGAAGTTTGATTTAGGGTTCTTGGGTTGAAAGGTGATTGTTTTATTCTCAAATAGATGTTTTACTCCTCAAGTTTGTCTATCAAAAACCTTGTTCAAAGGATGAGGAAAAAGGGGTGATTTTTCAAACACTAAGAAAATTTTACAGTTTTTGGGTAGTGAACTCTCGGGTACCCCACCACTCAAGCGGACAGGAGTCCCCTCGAGTGGACTCCGTTGGGTAGCTTTTTGTTGAAAATTATTTTAGAACGAAGTTTTTCTTAAACATTTTTGGGCTATCTTTTAGGGTATAAATTAACTGTTTTTCAATGGTTGTTTACAAAAAAAAGAAAAGAAATGGTCTCCTTGATTGAAGTAATTTCTTAATTTTATTCTGGTTTTATTATTCCGAAATCAAGGCGTTACAGATTGGTATCAGAGCTTTAGACTCGAACACCTAGGAACCATGGGTGTGGTTGATTCATTGCGTGAGAGTTTGCATTAATATGTGACATTCATAATTTGGTGTGCTAGTATGAAATATCTTGAGTATAACTTGACATTTGCATACTATGTGGTATTTGGGTATAGAGGTTTGACTCTTAGGATGATGTGTCAGGCCCTTGAGGGACCAATTGACTAGTTTGGGGTTCGAGTTAGAAATGCGTTTGGCTGACGTCCGTTCTAACAAGAAATCCAAACGAGTTAGCAGGATTGATGTGTCATTTCGATTAGTTGTCCTTGTTATGTGTTGCATAAGATGCGTTGATACTACGATACATGTTATGAGGTATCTTGTTGAGAAGCGGTGTTATCCGTGAAGGATGAGTTGTTGTAAGCTTTGTTTTTGATACCTCTCCTTGCTCCTCCTTATTCTTAGAGTGATGTTGCCGAGACGTGGTAGGGGTTGAGGTTATGGCCGAGGTCGTGCGTATGCTCATGCTCCGGAAGAATGGGATGTTCATGCCCCACAGGAACAAGTGGGCGGTATTGATGTTCAGGAGATGCTTGCTACGATGAGAGCGATGGCCGAGGCGACTAAGGCTGGAGTAAGGGCTCCCGAACCACGGGCCTTTGTAGCAATAAGAGAATTTCGACGGATGGATTCTCCAACCTTCTCTAGGGAACCGAACCCCAAAGTTGCTACTGAGTGGCTAGATGTGACTACGACGATCTTAGACACCCTAGAGATCGGAGAGGATGAGTTGCGTGTTAGGTTGGCAACGTTCCAAATTCGGGAAGATGCGAGAGAGTGGTGAAAGTTTGCTAAGACCACTGTGGAAGGCACGTGGACCGCTTTTACTAGGGTCTTCTTGGAAAAGTACTTTCCAGGTTCATCAATAGACACGTATCGGGAGGAGTTTCTCTCCCTTATTCAGGGGAATCTTATCGTGGTCCAGTATGAGGCCAAGTTTGCGAATCTATTGCGGTTTGCACCTGAGATGGTGTCAACGGAGGAGTTGCGCACCAAGCAATTTGAAATGGGACTTCGACCTTCGATCAAATATAGGATTGCAGCATTGGGTTTTCAGGTCTACACTAAGATCGTGGAGGCCGCTATTCGAGTAGAGAATGCAATGGCAAAGAGCCGCGAGATTAGAGAGAGCAAGTCACATCCGAGGGCTTCCGGTGCTCAGTCTGAAGGGTGCCAGGTGAAGAGGCAAAAATCAGGGAGATCGAGTTCTTATCCCATGGAATCTTAGCCTCAACTATGGTCAGCACCCGCACCATCTATTGGTTCATCTGGATGTTCTGAGCGTCGAAAGATTGTATGCTACACGTGCAAGCAACCAGGGCACCGTGCTAGGGACTGTATACAGAGAGGACAGCAGTAGCAGCAGCAGCAACAGCAGAGTCAGACTCAGAGGAGGACCCCATTTTCATGTTTCCAGTGTGGCCAGATGGGTCACCCACGACGAGATTGCCCTCAGGGAGGGAGTGTTCAGGGTGCTACCTCAGCTAAGTCAGTGAGGCAGCCGGGGGTCAGGGGTAGTGGTGGACATAATCAGGGGAACCGAGGGCGAGTGTATGCTCTCGTGGAGCCCAGTACATCAGTGGCACCTGTCGTGCCGGACACCACAGCCAGTCCTTCGATCATATGAAGTACCTTTTTAGTGTACCATTCATGAGCCAGTGGTCTCGTTGACACTGGAGCGACGCATTCTTTCATCTCATCCGCATTCGCACCTACATTGGAGTTAGAGGTAGACGTATTGGGTAGTGTCCTACGTGTAAAGACACCGATAGGTGAGACTACCGTATTGAGACGTGTTTGTAGAGCTTGTGAGATGGAGATTGCTAACCACCACTTAGTATTTGATTTCATCATGCTCGATATGACCTCGTTTGATATCATCATGGAGTTGAAGGTGCAGGTCCAAGAGTTGTTGGACAAGGAGTTCATCCGCCCTAGTGTGTCTTCTTGGGGGGCTCCAGCATTGTTTGCAAAGAAGAAGGATGGGTCGTTGCATCTTTGTATAGATTATCGTAAGTTGAACCACGTGACTGTTAAAAACAAGTACCCCATGCCTCGTATCGACGACTTGTTTGACTAATTGAAAGGTTCGTGTTATTTCTCGAAGATCGACTTGAGATCAGGTTATCACCAGTTACGGGTCAAGGAAGAAAACATTCCGAAGACGGCCTTTCGTACCCGTTATGGGCATTTTGAGTTTCTAATCATGCATTTTGGACTGACTAACGCACCGGCGACGTTCATGGACCGTATGAACCGTATCTTTCACCCTTACCTTGATCGATTCATAGTGGTGTTCGTGGACAACATCTTGATTTAGTCATCATTGGAAGAGGATCACGAGGAACATCTTTGAATTGCCATACAAATGTTGCGAAAACATCAATTATATGCTAAGTACGACAAGTGTGAGTTTTGGTTGCCGAAAGTAAAGTTTTTGGAACATGTAGTTTCAGGAGATGGAGTGGCAGTGGATTTGTCCAAGATTGAAGCTGTGGAGTGGGAAAGAACGAAAAATGTGTTCGAAATTCGGAGCTTCTTGGGATTAGCAGGTTACTACCGTCAGTTTGTAAAAGACTTCTCTAGGCTCGCAGCGCCTATGACACGCCTTACACAGAAGGGAATCAAGTTCGCATGGAATGACAGTTGTGAGCTCGCCTTTCAGACATTGAAGACAAGGTTAACCAGTGTGCCCATTCTGATTGTACTAGAGAGAGGACTCCGTTATGCCGATTATTGCGATGCGTCGCACGAGGGGTTAGGTTGCGTGTTAATGCAACTAAGTAAGGTGGTGGCCTATGAATCAAGGTAGTTGAAGGTCCATGAGAAGAATTAACCTACACATGATTTAGAGCTCGCAGCAGTGGTTTTTGCTCTAAAGATTTGGAGACACTACTTGTATGGAGAACGCTTCGAAGTGTTCTCGGACCATAAGAGTTTGAAGTACTTGTTTTTGCAGAAGGATCGGAATTTGCGCCAGAGGTAATGGATAGAGTTCTTAGGAGATTATGATTTCGATATATAGTATCATCCAGGTAAGGCCAATGTGGTGGCCGACACCCTTAGTCGGAAGTCTTTGAGCCCGTTAGCACGCGTGGCCGTTAGGGAGTGGAGTATGCTCGGGAAGGTCGAAGAGTTTGACCTTCATTTAGGAAAGTCCGGTGAGTGTGTTACCTTATTCGCGGTGGTTTCTCATCCTATCCTCGTTTACCGCGTGGTTGAGGCACAACGGTCGAATGCAGCGAGTTTGATATTTCGAGAGCGAGTCTTGAGAGACGAGGATGCCAAAGAGTGGGCTATCCACTCCGATCAGAGTCTGAGATTTGCAGAAAGAATCTGTGCTGGAAGCGTGTCGCAGAGACGTGCTTCTTGAGTTTCATCACTCGCGCTTAGCGGTGCATCCGGGTGGCACCAAGATGTATCATGACGTACGTAGACAGTTTTAGTGGAAGGGTATGAAGAAAGACGTTGCGCTTTTCGTCTCGCATGCCGAGCATCAGAGACCAGCGGGTCAGTTGCAACCGTTGCCAATGTCAGAGTGAAAATGTGAGAACATCACCATGGATTTCGTTTCGGGCCTTCCGAGCTCGCCGAGGGGGCATGATGCCGTTTGGGTTGTGGTGGACAGATTGACCAAGTCAGCACATTTTCTACCAATTCGCATGACGGATTCACTTGATAAGCTTAGCTAGCTTTATGTGAGTGAGATTGTTCGACTCCACAGGGTACCAGTTTCCATCGTTTTTGACCGAGATCCTCGTTTCACGTCACATTTTTTGCAGAGTTTACAGTCGGCTATGGGGACGAGCCTACTTCTTAGTACTGCTTTCCATCCCTAGACGGATGGCTAGTCGGAACGCATCATTTAGATACTCGAAGATATGTTGCGAGCGTGTGTTCTAGACTTTCGGGGGTCATGGGAGGATCATTTGCCGTTGGTAGAATTTGCCTACAACAACAGTTATCAGTCGAGCATTGAGATGGCACCTTACGAGGCATTGTAGGGTCGACCTTGCAGGTCACCCGTTTGTTGGACCGAGGTTAGTGAGATAGCCGTGTTAGGGCCCGAGCTTGTGCGCGAAACCACAGAGAAGATCATCATGATCCGTAAGGGTTTAGTGACCGCCTAAAACCGTCAGAAGAGTTATGCAGATAAGAAGAGGAGGCCGTTAGCGTTCGAAGCGGGAGACCACGTGTTCTTAAAGGTCTCACCACGAAGAAGTTTAATGAGATTTGGTAAGAGTGAAAAGTTATCACCGCGTTTCATCGGGCTGTTTGAGATCCTTGATAGGATTGGAGAGGTGGCCTATCAACTAACCTTACAACCACAGTTAGCTTCCGTGCACAACGTTTTCCACGTATCTATGTTGCGTAAGTATGAGTCGAACCCATCCCATATTTTGGATTGGACGGAGTTGAGGGTAAAGGATGATGTTACCTATAAGGAGAGCCCGGTGAAAATCTTTGATACTAAAGAACAAGTCTTACGAGGGAGAACCATTCAGCATGTGAAGGTGTTATTGCTTCATCACGGCGTTGAAGAAGCCACGTGGGAGCAAGAGTCGAAAGTTCGCAGAAACTACCTCGAGTTATTTAGTTTTTGATGCATGTGTAATTTCGGGAACGAAATCTCTCAAGTGGGGGAGGTTGTAGGGACCCAGTCCCTTGTTATTTTTTAGAATTAATAAAAACGAGTATGTTATGTTCAGTAGGAACGGTTAAATGTGTAAATTATGCGTAAGAATTAAAATTTGAGCCGGTATATGTTTGCTAACGATGGTTAAGTGTGGGGTAGTGCATGAGAACATGGTTGTGAGGTGTTTAGCTTATGCTTTGTTCAGTTTTAGCATTTTTGATTTGGAGTTTCTACCCAGTTTGACTGCTCGAGCGGAGGGTATACCGCTCGAGCGAACAGGTGGCCGAGCGTTTCTGGGCTTGGGGGCCGTTCGAGCGGTGGAAAGTCCGCTCGAGCGGACAGTCAGCATGCAGCTTATAAGTTACAGATTTTAACATTTTGCATTCATTCTTTCGTTTTCCCTCTCTCTAGGATAGAAGAGCTAGGGTTTGGGGTTTGGGGGTGGGGGTTTGGGGGT
>JAOTRH010108016.1:0-15505 GCA_034768845.1 Heliamphora exappendiculata | reverse complement strand
TGTCACAATAGTAGCACTTTCCTTTGTAACCTCTCGACTTGGAACGACCTTTCTTCTTGGACCCATCTTGCTTCACTGTCGCCCTACCTCTGACTTCCTCGCTGCCTAATGCAACCATTATGCTCTGTCCATGTGATTTGTCACTCTCCCTCTTCTTCAACATCTCATGAGATATAAGAGCAGCAACATCATCATATAACCCTAGGGTTTCTTTTCCAAACATCAGTGTAGTCCTCAGATGCTCGTATGATGAAGACAATGAAACCAACAGGAGAATTTCTTTTTTCTCAACTTCGATCTTCGCGCCAATAGAATCCAATTCCGTCAGTATCCTGTTGAATTCGTCCAAGTGTTCCATAAAGTTCGCTTCCTCTGTTTTCTGAAGTGCAAATAGCTGTTTCTTTACAGACAATCGATTCATCAATATTTTAGACTTGTACATGCTCTCCAACTTAGCCCAGAGTTTCGCCATATCATTTTCGTTGAAGACTTCCCGAAGAGTGCTGTTACGGAGATACAACTGAATCGTGCTGTTCGCCAAGTCCCGCATCTCTTTCCACTCTACATTCTTCATCGTTTTTGATTTCTCTGACTTATTCCTGAGAGCCTTTATCAGTCCTTCACGCGTCAAAATATTCTTCACTCTTTGCTGCCATAAAGTGAAGTCATTGTGGCCGCTAAAAGGTTCAATCACGAAACTCAAACTTTTCAACGCCATTAGATTTGTCTGACAATCTCTACAATTTGAACTCGTCGCAATAACAGATATGTGTAATCCTTGTCTCACGCAGTCCAAATTAAATCTAATTGTACCCGATCATTTCTGATTGTACCCGATCACACCCGATCAATCCCAATCTAAGTTGATCTGTTCAATCCAAATAAACGGTATAGAAATAAAAAAATATGATCATACCGATGAATCCGCAGCGCCCAAAAACCTTAGGAGACACATCCACTTTAAATTATTTTATCATATATACGATCCGATATTGCAAAATAATTATAAACCGTTGATTTCAAAACTTTTGGTGCCACACAAGATAAAAACTCTTAAAACATCAATTCAAATCCCAACAGAGTTCTAATCTTCCTCGAACATTAGTGTTTTCATCTTCAATGATGTGGTCAAATATTAATTTTACCGATTTCCGTGCAAAACCAAAACACCACCCAAAAACTCTTAAGCAATTACCATTCAATATTCCCAATTAGGAAGCATATCAATGCATAACACTTTATTCCAATCATAGGAACCTTCGCTTGCTGTGTTAAAACAATAACACCGAATCCAATAATTATGCTGCACTTGCAACTGAGATGAATCAATCACACTGCGTTTTGTATCAACGATGTGTTAAAACAATGACACCGAATTCAATAATTATGCTGCACTTGCAACTGAGATGAATCAATCACACTGCGTTTTGTATCAACGACGCTGCGGTTCTTTTTTTTTGTGCGAATTAAATAATTTTTTATTTATACGATACGAAATTAAAAAAAGTACATGTGCTTTGATCAATCACCACGGCCTCGAATCATTCACCGTCGACTTTGATACCACTTGTTGGGATTTGAACACCAATCTCCAAACGCGAACGAAAGCAAAACCACGCACAAAAAAAAATAAAATAACACCGAAGATTTACGTAGTTCTGCCCACATCGGCCTACGTCCACGAGCAGGAAAAAAATATTTCACTATGACGAAGGTGAAAGAGTACAAAATCCAACTCCCTTATCTCTACCAGCTAGCATCTCAATTCTCTCACACAATATGAAACCCTAGCTATCCTATTTGTATGAGACTACCAAAACAGAAGCTGCTACAACAACAATAGAACAGCTGCTAAATGACTAATAGGAGAGCTGCTAAATAAACTTAGCTGCTAAATCTGATATTGAGATTCGAGCCAATCCCAACACGAACACACCACCATAAACAATCCCATACCCGCCGCCGTTCTATTCGGGTAGGTAATTTGATGATCCTTCCCAAATTCGATGTGAATCATGTGGAGTGGTGCTTAATTATAAGCCCTCGTTGGCATTCACCAAAGCTTGCCCTCCCTCTCTATCTAAGCTATTTAGTCAAAGAAAGTTCAAATTTAATTTAGAGAGGAAATTCCTTGCTGTGGCTGTTGTTATAAAATATCAGCAATGCTATGAACCTAGAAAATAAATTTAAAAAATTACATAAAAAGTGATTTAAATAATTAAAATTCATATTTAATAAGATGTGCTGTTGAAATCTGTGAAATTCATTGGCCATTGAAATTCAAATTTCAATAACTAGATCAGTTACAATTGAATTGACCATTCAATTGCAATTGAAGCCTGGAAACCAACAGCCATGAGTGGCTATTGATTTTCAGAAAAAAAAACCCTCCATAATGAAAGGGCTAGTTACGTTCTTCACTCAGAAAAGAGAAAGAGACAGAATCTCAGAAGAGGAAGAGGAAGAGACAGAGAAGATGAAGAGACAGAGCCAGCGGCTCTAAGGGCTAGCCTGGAATTCAATAGCCATAAGTGGCAATTGAATTTTCGGTGGCAATTAAATTCTCTGTAACCCCTCTCCTTCTTGAAGGGGCTATGTAAGGGTCGTCTCCCTCTAAGAAAGTGGAGGACAGAACGAGATTGAGATACACAAATATACCGAGAGACAAAAGGTGAGAAATAAGAGATATAATTCTCAAGTTACAGAGCAAGCTGCAAGAGAGAGAAAGACAGACGAAAAACGTTCGTAGCCGATCCTTGGTGGTGTTCCGAAGATCGTGGAGCCGTTTTATCCTGGGAGAGTAACGCCGGTGGAGTACCTATAACACTCTCGGTAGACGGCGAATCATTCTTAAAGAAACTGCGATTGCAGGACTCGATTTGCAAATTCCATTTATGTTATTCTTGTTATTTCATTTCTGTAATTTCAGATTATTGTAAATTCTTGAAAGTTTAATAAAGATGTATTTTTTGGATTCACGAATATGTATTTAATTTTGGCGTTGGATATTCTCCCAACATGTGCAACATACTTCAAGTCAATTTTAACCATCCAAATCACTTTTTAAATAATTTCCTGGGTTTGATTCATGCGTGGGTTCATACCATTGCTGATAAAATACCCGTCAAGAAAGCTGGACTAGGTTAAATCTTCTCATGTTTTATCCAAATTGTTGCCATTGCAGGTTTCTGTTCTCGAAGAATGTGGAGTACGGTGCGTTGAGGTGATTGGAATGCATCGAGTTTACAGAACAACACAAATTTCATTTGTTTATTTTTTTTTGGTGGTGAGATCATTCTGATGCTATGTTTGTATAGATATTGGAGAGGGAAGCTGAAGCACGTGGAAAGCTTGGTGATCTGGTTTCCTATGAAATTGAAGGTGACGTGACGAAGTCTGAATTACTTCAGAATCTGACTGAATACCAGTTTTCTTGTGTAGGTCCTCCTACCTTTATAAACTCGAATCCTTTTCTCCATTTCTACATTCTGACTGGAGGTGGTGTTCATTCGATTACTCAAGGAGTTTTTTGAAATTCAAACCTACCAAATTTGTCATTTGGAAGTTTTAACAATTATTGGGATTGGGCTCGTACAAAGATTCTGTGGGCTCGTACAGAGTTTCTGTGCTGCTAAAGAAGCTTGCACTTCTTGATTCTGGAGGGATGTTTTCAGAATAAGACTCATCAAGGCTTATATTTATGGGCTCACCCCTTGCTCACAGCTATAATATGAACTGTTAGCATCCAAGGTCTCACAAAAAATATCATTAATTTCAAAAACTCAGTTTGTCAACATCGATTGGTGCATCAACAAATCGCATTATAAACCGTTCATTTTGAATAAGTTAAAAGAGTCGTTGTTTATGTACATATCGATGTTTGACCATGCTGAATTTTTGACATGGATGAGGTACAAGCTGGATGGTTTGAATTATTATTGTGGGCCGGAGGGGAGAACACAAAATGGTCTTTCATAAGTTTTTTGAGGAAATGAGATCAATAACGGTAACTCAACCTATTATATGGTAAGAATCTATCTGGATTATGAAGTCTGTGTGGAAATAAAGTTGAATGATTTGATCAGGTTTTGTTCAATGCGGCTTTGGAGAATGCTTGCAGTGAGCAAGGAGCAAGGATGTCTGCCATGGACAATTCCAGTAGAAACGCTGGCAAGATGCTTGAGTGCCTTACGCTTAGTACCTATAACAGGTTTTTTTCTCTCTCTCTCTCTTGTGGTGTTTGTACTTGTTAAAATTAGTAACTTATAGATTATAATTTGTAACAGAAGTTGTAACTGTTTGATAAAAATTGAAACTTGTAACTGAAATAGAAAAAAAAATAATTATAACTTATAGCTGAAATTATGAGTGTTTAAAAAAATTGGTAGGATAAAACTAAAAGCTGATAATAATAGTTTTGCAAAACTCCCACCTCTCTCTCTCTCTCTCTCTCTCTCTCTCAAACACACAGATGCGGTGCTTGTGAAAACTTGTCCGAATTTTTTTTTTTGGTTGTGGATTTTTTAGACTCTTTTTATATTCAGGTTGAAGTTTCTTACTTTTTTTAATTACTTTCACTGTGAGGAATTTAAAAACTAAAAAAAATGGACCAAAATTGGAAAAAGTTTATTAAAGATGAAAAAAATATTTTTTTGTATTTTTTTAGATTTTTTTAGATTTTGGTTTAAATTTCTTACTTTTTAAATTATTCTCACCTGAGGAATGTGAAAAGTAAACAAATTGAACCAAAATTGGAAAAAAGTTTATTAAAGATGAAAAAAAATCATATTTTGATCGAAAATGTTTTTTGTTATATATATATATATATATATATATATATATATAATCTTTTTGATTCTTTGGAGAGGAATTAAAAAGTATTAAAGATTGGACTAAGGGTAAAGGTCTGTTTGGCAACCATAGTTTTTTTTGGCCAAAAGTGTAAAAAATTTACATAACTTGTGTGACAAAAAAAAATTAAAAAGTCAAAAAATTAAGTTAAAATATTAAAATTTAAAATATTGTATTTAAATTTTTATCATATTATAAAATATAATAATATTTTTACTTAACGTATTCAATACCAATGTCAATTAGTATAATTGTTATTATCAACTACATAAAAGAGTAATATTGTTTAATTCAAACATTAAACAAAAATAATGATTTTTAACCGATCAAATTTTAAAAAAGTTAATTTAAAAACTAATTTATTAAAAAATTTATTTTGAATTGAATTTAATTTTTTAATTAAAAATACAAAAAGTAGTTTTAAAATTAATGTCAATCATGTAAACATCACCACATGCTCACCACGTGCTTTGCCATCTGTCTCCTCAGTTTTGGATTTTTTTTTTCTTCTGTTTGGCTGATGCTACATTTAATTTTTTTAATTTTTTTAATTTTTTTCTTCTATTTTCCCTTTTGTCTTTCCCTACTGTTTGATAGAACCCGCCAAGCAGCAATCACCAAAGAACTGATTGAGATTCTGTCTGGAGCATTAGAGGACCGCTGATTTCTGCAAATACCCTTTTGTGTGTTTTTTTTTTGTTACTCTAAATTGTCCATGGATCAACTTTTTCTTTCCTTTCCTTTCCTTTTCTTTTCTTTTTCTATCATAAGAGATAGTGCTTAGTAAATATTATAATTTGGAGTTAAAATTAAAAAAAAAATTATAAATTGTAATAAAAATTATAAGTATTTAGAAAAAATTGTAATTTATAATTAAAATTAGTAGTAAAAAGTTAACAGTTATTAGTAGTAATTTTGCTAAACATTCTCATTGTAATTTTTTCTCAATTTTTTGTGTACGGGTCATCTCAAATGATGCTTGAGGAGCTCAAGTAAGGTTTGGATCATTTACAGGAAAGGAAAAAAAAATTAACTTTTTATTTTCTTGTGAGAAATATTTTTTTATAAAATAAATCTGGTAGTACATATAAAATTATGCATCATAGGAAAGTTGAAAAATTAAGTTTTTTTTAAATCAAATTTCTTATAAACTAAACAAGTGACGAAATTTTTTTTATATTTTTTTTTCTTTTTCACTTCACTTTTTTAGTGAAATATTTTTTGGTATGATTTTTTTGAAAATTGAATAGTCTTTGGTGAGTTATTTGCATGGCAAAAATATAATCTTTAAAATAAATGTTTTACCAACCTCCAAACTATTGCAATACCAACCATTGTGAGAAAATAAACCCCGTCAATTACAGCTCACATTAATTTAGGCAAATGACCAACATATAAATTACGAAGAGGCCAATGAAAATAGACTTACGAGTGACGAAGGACTTTGATCTTGGGCCCTTAGATATCAAGCTTGTGAATAATCCTCTCTTCGTTTTTTTTTTTTGTCAAATTGGTCTTACCTTTCAGATGTTTAGAATCATTCGGCCCTTCTTGTTTTAATGAATTAGAAGGAATTGAATTGGATCAAAAAAACATGTTGAACGTACATTTTTTAAATTTGTTTAGCTCTCATATGGGGAATTCGTAATTTGGTATTCATGATGAGATTATTTATTTCAGCTCTTCTGTTGAAATTATTTGTCAATCTTTCTGAATTATCTTCGCTCCTTTTTAAAAGTTCAAAAATAATTTTTTAACTCTTATCGCATATTTTATTCTACTTTAACCAAATATGGTATAAATAATAATTTTATTTACTGTTTCATAATATTAAAAAAAATATGTAAAACTTATATATTACTTATCTCTCTTATTCTATCTAATACATTAAACATGACTCTCTTCTCTGTTTGAATTTACTTTGCTTTTTAGAGATTTAGAACTCTTCTCTTGAGCACCCCATTTGTGTTTTTAGTCCAAACAAGAACCTTAGTTATGCTCGTCTCAAAGTGAAAAATATACTCCAAACTCAAAAATCTATCTTCTAACTAACCATCACTTGTTGCTCTAAATATTTGTCAAATTTTCAACAATTGTGTCAAACTGTCCTTTTTAGATGTAGTGAGAATGGTATGATGTCAAATGCTAGTTACTTGTAACATTGTGATGTGGGTTTGGATAACAGTAATTAGTCTAAAAGTTAGGACAAACACTGTCTTAGAGACTTAGACTTACAATTGGCTGGGAGAAGTACTAACATAATCTCATGTTCCAAAAAATAATATAAATTTAAGAAAAATTTAGTGAAGAGTCCTATTATAAGTATCTGTTTAGGGACAAGTCTTATTTATTTTTTAACTATTTTATAAGATTTTATTTTTAAAAGTTATTAATAATTTGAACAATTTTATCTATAATTAATGTGTAGCACACACAAATACACACACACACATATACATATACGTATATACAGACATTTTATATTTGTTAACATTTTTTGGTTATTTTTATTGTAATATTTTTGTTATGTGATTGTATATTTATATATTTTAAATATTTATTTTACTTTTTGAGTGATGATATTCTAGTTAAAGTACATAGATATATACATAAAAATAAAAGCGGTCATATTTTTATTATTTTAATCATTTATAATTGAAATTTTATTTGTAATAATGTTTTTGATTATAGCGTTTATTTTTTTTCCCGGTTTTTTTTGTATTTGTTAAATAATGTTATTATTTATTTGTCACAATTTTTTGTAATAAAAACTCAGCATATAAAAATGAAAAATTTTCATTTTCTGAACTCTAATTTATTTTTTATTATTTTATGCTATATTGGTAGATAGTACAATATTTCTCATGTTTAAGAAATGAATTTTTTTTCTAAAGTTCATATTGCATTTATACATTTAAGACTGATTTTAAATTTTAAATGTTACTTGAGAAAGTTCTTATTTTGATTTCTAATTTCTAGTTCAATATGATTAATTTCTTATTTTTATGATTTTTTTATTTATTGTGAAAATGAGAAAATTTTCATTTCTATGTTTTTTCCTTCAAAATCTTGTTTTATAGTTTATAATGAATAGTTTCTAAAAATAAAATTACTTTTTTAAACGGATGAATACAACAAAAGTTATGAAATTTTAAAAATAGAAATATAAAACTAATATTAATGTCATGTCACCGAGAATATATTTTCAATTACTCAATGCACTTTTATCAATGCACTTTTATAGAAGATGGGTAAAATTGTTTATGTCATTAATAATTCTTAAAAATAAAATTTTAAATATTTTGAAATAGTAAATAATAAATAGAATTTATCCCAACACAAATTCAAAAAATAATACTCTAGTGTAATTAATTCTATATTTAATCTCAGAAAAATATATATTCACGCTCAAATAAGGTCTGATTTGAAATATTAATTTTATTTTTTCATTTATTATTTTTAGTAAAAAATCATTTCTTAGTTAAAAAGAACTTATTTGTCTAACTGCTCTCATTGATACAAGCAAAAAAGAAAAATAAGAAAAATAGTTTAGTCAAATAATGAAAATAATACAGACAATGAGCCAATTTCTCCTTTTTAATGATTTTTTTTTATCTTTGATAATTTCTTTTTCTACTTTTTTTAGTTCCTCTTATGAACTGAAACAATAGTTCTTTTTATTCAAAACATAATAAAAGTTAAAAAAGACAAAAAAAAAAAGTCAAAGGCCACAAAATTATCTCAAAGTAGCCTAAGTTCAAAAGTAAAAAATTCATTTAAATCAAATAATTTGAATTTTTTAAATTTCATATTTTTTATTAAAAAATTAAAAAAACACAAAAAAAACTTATTTTCTTAAAAGGTTAATTTTGATTGCACATTTTGCCAATAGAAAAAATTAGGAGTTGTAGGTTGGGTTGAGGTGAATTGATTAAAGAAAGATTTTCAAACTTAATTTTGACGAGTGAAGATATTTTTAATCTATTGTCAACCCACTAATAGTCAAAATAAATAGATTAGGTGAAGTTTTGTTTTATTGTTTGGTTATTTTAACTCACAATTTAACAAGTTGAAAGGTTACAAAACTTTTTAGATATTTAAAAAAATAGTTTCTAAAAAATAAGAATATCTATTGCAATTATTTTTTTTAAAAAGAAAATACTAACACATTAAGAAAGAAATCAACTAAAAAAATAACAATAGTCATTCAATTTTAAATATTTATAATAATAGCATCTGCAATACATACTTCTCTAAAAAATTATTCCCAATATATACATGAACAATTAAAGCATAAATACTTTACTTTGTTCCTTATTTTGTTCCTTATAAACTATAAAAGATTGATATAACTTATATATATATATATATATAAAATAACTAATATATACCTTAAACTGGTTGGGCTGAATTCATCCACCTAAATTGCGCTGCTTGAAGCAAATTGATGCGAAATGTGGAGTTACTACAATTTGGTGAGTTATTTGCACACTAAACAAAAATAATTGTATTCAAATAGTTGTATTATCAACCTCCAAATTAATGCAATACCAACCCATTGTGGGAAAATAAACCCTGCAATTATAACTAACATTAAGGCCCTATTTGGGTTAAATGTAAAGAATTTTACTTATTTTTGTCTTTTTGATTTTTTTTATTTTTTGACTTAATTTTTTTATTTTTTTGAATCGTCTCGATGAGATGAATTCAAAAAATAAAAAAAATGATCAAAAGATAAAATTTTTTTTATTAAAAACAAAAATAAATAACCTTAAATTTAATTTATTAATTTATTTTAACTTATTTTCTGTCTTTAGCTTGTAAAAAAGTCTCTCTCTTCTTTCTTCAAATGTGTCTCGCATTCTAGAGATTTAGAACACTTCACTTTTCCTTCTTTAAAATCGTCTCGGCATTTAGGAGTTTAGAACTCAAAATTCTAACTTTTTAACTCAACCACCACTTGTCGGCGATATATTTGTCAAATGTTCAATAATTGAATGGTATGATGTCAAATGCTAATTACTTTTACATTGTGACGTGGGTTTGGATAACAGTAATTAGTCTATTTATCAATAGGTAGGGTAAAAATTGACTTTAAAAAAATATTTTTGTGTTTTTAGACAAAAGTTTCCAACTTAAGAATGGTAATTAGAAAACAAACATAAATCTTAAAATATACATTTGAGTACCTAACTTATTTTCAGTTTGGGATAAAAATATATAATTTAATCCTAACTTATTTTATTCAATTTTTTACCTTAGTGATTTGTTTTGAACAGAGAAACTAAAAAGTAAAAAGTAATAACATTTGAAAAGAAAGTATACTAAAAATGAAAAATAAGCAAAAGTAAATTTGCCTTTTCTACTTATTTGTTTTAATTTTTTAATCTTTTGGTTAACTTGTTTTTAATTGTATATTTCATTCTCACGACTCGTTTTTTTTTGGCGTTTTTCGACGCGCATTTATCGTTTTTGATTTTGCATGTTTTTATGTATTTTAATGTATGATCGGACTTAGATATACATGCGGGATAGATTTTTAGGGCTGTTGGACGTTGTGCGAATTTTAAAAATTCAAAAAAAAGAAGATATTTTCGTGACCTATAAATATCTGGAGTTAGATATTTGTAAAAAATATTTTCAAAATTTCTCCATTAAATTTTTTTTTCCTCTTTATCTTCTCTCTAACTTCTCGAGAGCCCGGGACTCGATTTTCGACAATCAGACAGTCGATCCTTCTTATTGGCATCGTGGTCTATGCATCAATCCGGACAAAACTTCATTCTGGTGAAGCTCCGTTTTGCACTTGGATCAAGGCGTTGAGTTTTTAACTCAACGAGGTAGGATTTTAGACTCTTATGTTTTATAAGGGTGCTACGTGTAATCGTGTGTGTTTTTACCATTTAAAACGCATGAGATTTGATTTTGTTTCAAAGGTGGGTTTTGGGGTTTCAAAACCATTTTTCGTCAATTTTGATTGGATGAAATCGTGTCTCGGGTGTTTCTTTTGAGGTCTTGGTGTTAGGCTTGGGCGTGTGTATGTCCAAGGGTGTTGGATGGGAGTTTGAAGGCGTTAATTCGAGGTTTTGGAGGTTAAAACCGTAGCTTAAAAATAGTTCTTGTGAAAGGTCAGCTGACTGAACTTGGGAGGTCAGTCGATTGACATGGTTCTGTTTGGGTTTTTCTTGCTTTCCAACATGTTTTCAGTTGACTGGGCATGGGTGGTTAGTCGACTGGGGTCCTTTGTGGGCGTCTGGTGTTTGTTCTGGTGGTTAAGTAGTTGGATTTTGGTTTGCAATTGGTTTTCTACGGTATTCAGTCGATTGATATATGGGATTAGTCAACTGAAATACTGTTGGATTCTTTTTGGGGTTCAGTTGGTTGTGTTGTGGCTTCGAGGGTCGTGTCGTGGCTTCGGGTGTTTGTGTAAGTGGTGTCCTTGGGGTTGTCGTGCATGGTTAGGTGTGAGTGTGGTGCACGGTTAGGTGCATGATGTTGGTTCTTTGTTGGGTGTGGGGCGTGTTTGGGCCCGCGGTTCTTTTTGGGTTAAGGTGTTGGTTTGTGAAAAATCGGAGTCTTATGGGTTTGGTATTGGCCTTCGGGTTAAGCTCGGTTGTGTGGGTTGTCAGTTGTCTATGTGAGTGGATGTCGGTTATGTGGCGGGTGGCGTCGTGATGTGAAGTTATATATGGCTATGTGCGTTTATAACTGGTTATGTACATTTATAACTCTAGTTTATTTATATACGGATTATGTAGATGGAGTACATGGCTTTGATATCGTTATGTGTAATGTGATTTTATACTTTAAAACTCAGAATTTTATAGGCATGTATATGTGGGATTTGAGAAATTGATGCATGTGGTGCATGTTGCATGGGTTGCAAGTGTAGTGTGGGTCGCGTGTGTAGCACGTGACGTGGTTTGTGTAACGTAATGTTGGTACGTGATTTTATGCATTTAAACCATGGTTTAGTTATGCATAAGTGTATGGAATGGGATAGTTGAACATATGTGTTAGCCTAAGGGCTTTTTAATTTGATTTTGATGATTTTCATAATTCATTTTTAAGAATAAATGATTTTAAATGAATAATATTTTATACTTTCAAAATGAAAGTGTTAACACATTTTGAACAATCAAAGTTGACACCTTAGCAAAAAAAAATGACTTTTATCTCAAAAAGTTCAAACACATAAGCATTCTTCAATTAGAATATTTTGTATTGATCTTAATTGAAAATTAAGTCAAACACTTTTAAGGCAAATTATACTTGAAGCTTATCAAGTGTGTCAACACCAATTGATCAAATGCTTTGACACCATAACTGTTTTTCAAGTTGACCTTCAAGTACCAAAATGTTAGTGTCGACACAAACTAGTTTTGTATCAACACAAAAGTGCTGAAATACCCAGGACTCATTTTGAGTCGACACAAATATATTTTGTGTCAACACAAAAGTGATCCTCACTTTTGATTTTCGAAAGTTTGAGTCGACACAAAACAACCGAGACTCTCTGCAGAATTTTGGTGTCGGCCCCAAGACAAATCGTGTCGACCCAAAAGTCCCGAGTCTGCCTGCAGAATTTTGGTGTCGACCCCAAGAAGATTTGTATCAACACAAAACAACCGAAACTGACTGCAGAATTTTGGTGTCGACCCCAAAGCACACATGTGTCGACACAAAAGTACCGAGACTTCCTGCAGAGATTTAGTGTCGACACCAAAGGCAAGTTGAGTCGACACAAAGTTGTTCCTCAAGATGCTGAAGTTTCAAACGAGTCGACACCAGATTCATTTGTGTCGACCCCAGAACGTTGGAATGTAAAGTGCAGAAATTGTGTCGACCCCTCAGAAGATTTGTGTCGACCCAACCACTTGAAGAACCCTGCCCTAGACACTTTGTGTCGATACCAAAGCTATTTGTGTCGACCCTAAAGACAAAAATTCAAAATATGACAGATCTCAACGGCTGAATTTTTGGCATTTATTGCCCCCACCTACCTCCAACGGTCAAGAATTCACAAGAATTTATATAAGGAGTTACTTCTCAGCATTTAGGAAGGTTGGAGACTTATATTTACTGTTTCATTGCTCAAATCAATCTCAGAAATCATCAAGCTCATATTTATTGCTGCAACTCATGTTCTTGTTCCTCATCTCTCTTTGCCATTTCATTTATTGTAAATTAATCATGTAAATAGAGTAAGTGTTCTTCATTTATTACAACTTATTTATTGTAATCAAGGGTGAGTAACCCTTTAGCCTTTGAGTGAGTGAGTGAAACTCATCAAAGAAGAATTCAAGAGAGATTAGAAGAAAACATAGGATTATTTTCATAGGATCTTCTTGAAGCTGATATAGGCTTGTGAATGTGTCCGTAAACATTCAGATAGCTCAAGAGAAGACTTGAAGCTTGTAAATGTTTGAAATACGCTCGTGAAGTATTCTGAATAGTGAAAATACTCAAGGGAGATCTTGAGGAGTGGATGTAGCCTAGAATAAAGTCGAACCACTATAAAACCTTTAGTGTCTGGTTCTTTTTCTCTATCCCTCATCTTTTAATATTTGCATTACTTATATAATTGTATATCTAGCTTTATTGCTATATTAAAAAAGTTTTTAAAAAGGTTTTTAAATTGTTATTTATTTTTTAAAGATCAAATTCACCCCCTATTGGGTTGCCTAGATCTAACAATTGGTATCAGAGCTTGGGCTCTTGCTTTTGACTTAACAGTTTAAAAGTTTTATATGGCAACCACTAGTATTGGATCTGTCCAATCTGAAAGTTAATCGACCAACAGACCCCCTTTGTTCAATGGAATAAACTATAACTATTGGAAGGCTAGAATAAGAATTTACATTCAAGCCGTAAACTATGACATTTGGCGCGCTATCATGAATGGACCCAAAAGACCTACCAAAACTGTTGAAAGGGCTGCTGTCCCTAAATCAAAAGTTGAATGGACAGAAAATGACATTAAGGAGATACAAAAGAATACTAAGCCATGAATTTCCTATATTGTTCACTTGACCAAAACGAGTTCAATAGGATCTCTACATGTGACACCGCAAAAAAAAGGGATAAACTCGAAGTTACCAATGAGGGTACCAATCAAGTGAAATAGTCAAAAATCAGTCTATTTGTGCATAATTATGAACTATTTAAAATGAAGCATGATGAAACTATATCTGATATGTTTACTCGCTTCACTGACAAAGTTAATGGATTGAAAGCTCTTGGCAAGATTTATACTAATACAGAAATGGTCAGAAAAATTCTGAGGTGTATGCCAAAGAGTTGGGAAGCAAAGGTCACGGCTATTCAAAAAATTAAGGACCTTAACAGGCTCCGCCTAGAAGAACTTCTTGGTTCTCTCATGACCTATGAGATAAACATCAAGATGGATGATGAGGAAGACAACAAAAAAAAAAGAAAGGCATTGCCTTCAAGTCTTTAGCTCCTGAAGAAGAATCTGAGAAAGACTCCTCATGTGATAAAATGAAGACATGGCTTTCATCACAAGAAAATTTAAAAAGTTTCTTCGAAATAAGAAACAAGGAGGAATGAAGTTCTTCAAAAAGGAAGAACACCGAGGTGAGTCCACCAAGTTCAAAGGTGACTAGTAAATTAAAGAACGACTCCAAGAAAGAAGAAATTATTTGCTATGAGTGCAAAAAGCCTGGACACATCAAAATTGAATGCCCTCAGCTCAAGAAGCAATTCAAGAAAGGCTTCAAGAAAGCCATGATTGCAGCTTGGGGCAAAATCGATGATAGCAGCTCTGAGGATGAAAAAGAAAAAAATAAAGTTGCCAATCTATGCCTTATGGCCAAAGAATATGATGAGGTAACTTCTGATTCCTTTTCATTAGAAGAATTACAGAATACTTTTGAAGATTTGCATGATGAGTTGAGAAAATTAGGTGCAAAGAATTCTGTTTTGAAAAAATTAGTTCATTCCTCTTCAACTAAAACTGAAACTTTGAAAAATGAAAAATCTGTCCTGCTAAAGCAAGTTTCTATTCTAAAGGATGAAAATAGAGTTTTAAGTGTAAAAATTGAGGATCTCACAAAAATTATTTATAAGTTTACTCAAGGAAAGAAAAATTTGGATAAACTTCTTGGGATGCAAAAATGTGTTTTTAATAAAGCTGAAATTGGTTACAAACCCAAGAAAAAATAAAAATTCTTGAGCAACATATTTGTCAAGTCATCATCAAATCATTCAAATGCTACATGTTTTCACTGTTATAAGCATGGACATATTGTCACACACTGTCCATACAGAAAATCTCATGATGGTTCTGTCAAAAAGGATTGGGTTCCTAAAGGAACACATTCGCAAGAAACTAATATCAAGGTGCCCAAGAAAATTTGGGTACCAAAAATCAAAACTTGATTCTCCTTGCAGGTGTGTCTCAAATTCTAATTTAAGGAAGGGATGTGATACCTCGATAGTGCTTGCTCACGACACATGACAGGTGACAAATCGATGTTTGCATCTCTCAAGCCAAAAAATGGTGGATTTGTGACTTTTGGAGACAACAGCGAAAGGAAAATCTTAGGAATTGGCTGTATTGGTAAAATTCCTTTCCCTTCTATTGAAAATGTTTTGCTTGTTGATGGTTTGAAACATAACCTTCTTAGCATAA
>JAOTRH010108005.1:0-15505 GCA_034768845.1 Heliamphora exappendiculata | reverse complement strand
ATACAACTTTCAGCTATTATCCACCATCCAAATAACAATGATTAGTACGATCATTTAAATATAAAAATCTGTCATTATCTAATGATAACATAAGATAATCATTTTTTTTTATCATAAATCATAATATAGTTAACTGCTCTTTACATTAATTAGGGCATTCCAATGGTTTAGATTTGCCAACAGTTGATGCATTGAAGTCCTGCAATAAGAAAATATGCAAGTAAAGACCAAGAATACTTGTTCTGTTGAACAGAATCCATTCACAACCTATCTAACTTGAACACTCACAACCTCCTCTTCTTTTCTTCTTTTCTTTTTTTTTTCTTTTTATTTTTTATGAAAAACCTTTCACTACAAACACCGCCACTCTTCTAGCTTTCTATTCTAATAATTATCAGGAACAGTCAAACAATTGTGATTGTGTGGCGCCAATGCACACTATTCACAGAGATATTCTGTCACCATTATAAAAGGTCAGCATATAAAAATAATTTCATAATCACTGACTGTATATAGGCTAAAATACGTTAAAATGCAATGAGCTGAATTGAATAGGGTTTTTTCAAATGTCCATGATGCTCTATTTTCCTATTTCATAAAGATGGCAACTCTCATCTACAGGGCTGAGCTTATTGCTAGGCCAACATAAAGTCATTGAAACAACAAAAGGTCTTCCATTGCCCTGGCAGCAGCAGCCAATTAACCAATCAACAAAACTTACAGTACAAATGACAACTTTTGTTGCATCAACCTGTATATAAGATTACAATTCTGGCTGATAATGACTTGGTAAATGGAAATATTTCAATTATACCCAAAAACTAGGGTGTACAAAAAAAAAAAAAAAAGGCCAACCCGACAATCCACATCAACCCAAACTGTCCCAGGTGGTTTGCAAATATGGGCAAGTTGCATTGGTGAATTATCTAAATAAAAATTGGTGGGTTGGGTTGGTTTGTGGTTTAATAATTCTCAAGCCGCCTGTAAACCAATCCAACCCGCCTATATATATGCACAAATTACCTTTCATATATCCAAGAACAATCTCTCCCTAACTCTAATGCCATAAATTGAATTTTACTTCTCAGTTTTATTGTACACTTTTGCTAATTTAATTGTTTATATATTGATTTGCAACAAATGATTCTAAATAACATCATATATTTGATTAATTTATGGGTTTAGCATTGAGATTTGAAACTATTTTAATAAAATTTATGGTTGAAACTTTTAAATATTTAATAATTGTATGTTCATTAATATTCCTCCACATCCTATGTTTTCAGGCCACTCTAATCATTGGTTCGAAACTGTCAAAATATTCAGAACAACTGGCCGATTTTTTAGCATGGGTGGGTTGAGAAATGATAATTCATCAAAGATGATTTGATTGGTGATTTTTACAAAAAATGCCCCAACCCAATCTGTGCACACCTTTATAGAAACAATTTTTGTTGTGTATAGAAAGGTCAACATTGATGAATATAAATCTAAATTCATCTTCCATGAGATAGACAAGCCACTCTTCACCATTGGTGCGCAACTTCGCTCAATCAGTGCTACAACATTTTAATTGAGCCTAAGAATGTGGGTTTTTTCCCCCGTGGATTGAAGTGGTTTTGCTATCCCATGCAAGTGAACGGTCAGTCCTCATATCATGAAACTAGCCACTTATCTAGCGCATCGATGTGAAAGAATACCCTAGCAATTGATATTGTGTAATAAACATAGTACACTTCTGTTCCACAATAGTGAATTTAACAATCCAAAGCAATCTCCAAAGTTTTTTTGGATTCATTTCATTACTATTTTCTTTAGGAGAAAAAATTAAATATGATAAACTAATATCTTGAGAGAGAGGGGAGTCTTCGCAAGGAAAAAGAGTAAAAATATTGATCATAATATTCTTATAAATGTGTTTTACATTAGCAATTTATAAAATAATGCTCTATTTTATTGAATGTTTGTCGTGTGGAAAAAGTCATAATATTTTAGTATTTAAAAGTCTACCCTAATCATATCACAGTTTAGGACAATTGGCGTACCATGTACCATGTCTCTATTCTCGTAACCATAACAATCTGTGTTCCGTTCCAGGTAACACAGCTCCAAGTGCTTGCAAAAAAAGGGCCCTATTCAATTAAGTTGTCGAGTAAACTATAACTTTCATTATTGAATTACAATGAGACAAGCAGAAACCAATAAAAATAGAAATACAAAAAAGGAACTGTATGTAATGCTATTGAAAGAATAGTTTTAAATGGAAGTAGCGGTTTCTATAATGGTAACGTAGGTGTAACAGCTGTAACATAACAGCAAATGGAGCCGTGAATTTTTTTCTTCTTTACACACACAACACACTAAAGTTTAACCAGTAAACAGTCTCTTTAGTTTCTCGGCAAGTATATATTTGTGTACTTGTGTAGTATGCCTTGCTCATTTCTAACCATATCACAAGCCCATAAGTATAACCATGCATAGAAATTGTCAAAATAGGAGTCTTGTTTTTCCACAGCTCACATACATGAGAATGAGACCAACTAAGTAATATATACAACTATAACAAATATTTGCAATTTTTACTAAAAGTCATAATTGTGAGAGTATATTTTGTTATTTTAGATATAACTAAAGGATAGTTTAATTCTTCGTATTTTGTTAGGATTTTTTTGTCTCTTTATATATATATATATTCTACCATTAGTGATTAAGTCTTTTGTTAATAGCAATAATAATATTTGTTCTTCGCCTTTGCTTACATGGTATCAAAGCCACCAAAACCCTAGCAGCAGTCATCGTTGATCAGCAATCTTTTTTTTCCTCCGGCAACCCTTGCTTCAAAACCCTAGCCCTCTCTTACATCGCCAACCTGCGCAATCTTTGTTAATCTAGCCCTCTCCTTCGTCGATCAAAACCCTAACCCTTCTACATCGCCGACTTCTTCCCCTTCGTTTTTGAAAACCCTAAGTCCCCCCTTTTTTGCATCGCCCCTTCGAAAACCCTAGCATCACCACTTCAAAACCCTAATCGATCACCGATGAGCCTACTTCTGCATCGCCGACCCCTCTTTCAGCAGCACAAATCGCTGACGAGCCTCATCGGCGACCACTAATGAGCTTTGCTGAACCCTTATTTTACATCACCGACCACTGGCAACCTCGCCGGCCTCCTTGACTATCAGCGGCGACCTCGACGGAGTCTTCGAATCTTTCTTTTATTAGATTTAGTCTCCAAACCATTATCTGACGACCAATTTGTGCAATTGGATACTGGTGTGCAACAAACTTTTTGGTACGGTGTGCAACAAACTTTTTATTTGTTCTTGGTTGGTTCTATTTTCTTGAGGTTTGGTCTGATCATTTGGTTCGGATTATCTCCTCTTCTTCTTTGGACGCGTCTGAGGATAAGTTACAGGCTATTAGCATTTGTCTTAATGGAACTAACTATTTGTATTGATCTAATATCACGAAAAAACTTTCTTGGAAAAGGGCATTGGGTTTATGCAACAGGCTCAACCGTTCGACCTACAGATTCAAAGGCTGAGGGGTATGATATGATGCATCTATTGTCGTTTGGGATATGGACAATGCACAGGTACTCACCTGGTTTTACAACTTTGTGGAACCAAAGATCGGCATGAACTTCTCAATATGTGTAACCCCCAAGCATGTGTGGGCTTATCTTCAAAAGATGTACCTACTTCTAATTTTTTCAAGTAATATGAGTTGAAAATAGCTATTTGAAGCACCAACCAGAATGACAAAATGATCTAAGAATTTTACAATAAAATGACAACTTACTAAGATCAATTGGCAGTATAGAGCCTTCTACCTTGCAACTGATTAATAGTTATTTTCAATATCGAAAAAAGTAGAGGCTGGCACAGTTTCTCTTGGTCCTCCGTGATCAGTTTGAGCCCCTTCGTGGCACTATTTTTCATCATTCCCCGTTGCCTTCCGTTAACGAGAGGCTATTCGTGAACTCATTACAGAAAAGACAAGGTTTAAGGTTGTCCGAATAATTATTCCCTCTCAGTTAGTCTTTGTCACCCATTCCTTGTCCATGGGTGTTACTTCTCATCCTCCGATGCTACCTGCTCCCTCCCCTCATTTGATTCAGGTTACAGAGAAGCTAAAATCACGGATTACTATGGATGAGTGCAGTTTTTGCCACCAAAAGGGCCATTGGAAGACCGTCTGCCCCCTAAGCTAGCACAAAAGGGTTGCTCTTCTTCTCATACCCTTGCACCGTCATATCGCCTTCTTGCTGCTCTTACCGCTCTTGCCGCACCTGCATCCATTGGCATCACATATCTTCCCTCCCAGTTGTTGGTAGATTACTTTGAGGCTATGCTTGCCTCTTCTAGGACTTAGTTACATGCTTCTATGCCTACCTCTCATTCAAGTTTGCATAGTTCTTAGTTGTTAGGTATTTTACCCTTGACTTGGATCATCGACTCTTGTTCTTCCCATCAATTGACAGCTAATCTGTCTAGTCTTTGAAATTTTGTTTTCCCTTCTCATATTTGTTCACAATGCAAATGGTTAACTTTTGTATGTTGTTTCAATTGGCTCGATTGTTCCTTCTATCTCATCCTCTTTATCTACTCCTAAGATAGATTGGAATCGGGCGTACAGCTGCTGACCTATATCTTCTGGAGAGCTTGCATATTCCAGCGGCTTCCTCTGCTGCTATGTCATCTTTTTCTTTATGTCAACATTCTTCCCCTTTTTACATTTGGCATTCTCGGTTCTGTCATTTATCTAATGAGAGTTTACGAATTTTAGTTAGTTAGTTAGATAGATTAGGCGAAGTGTCAGTCAGTGATATTTCTGAGTGCAGTGATTGTAAACTTGCAAAAATATCAACTTTACCTTTTAACAAAAGCACGTCTATTTCTACCTCTCCTTTCTCTATTCATAGAGATGTGTGGGGTTCTTCCTCAATTGCCACCTAAAGGGGCTCACGTATTATGTGTCTTTTATAGATGATTATAGTTGGTTTTATTGGGTCTATTTTGTCTCACAAATCTGTTTTGTTTCATATTTACCGCCTCTTTCACTCTATGGTTCAAATACAGTTTTCTACCATTATAAAGATTCTTCATTCAGATTTGGGTGGGTCTTATTTTCTGATTGAATTTATCGATATTTTAGTTTCCCTTGGCACTATTCATTAGTCCTCTTATTTTGACATCCCTGCCCAGAATGGTAAAGTTGAAAAAAAACATTGGCATATTCTTGACACAACTCAATCTCTTCTTTTATTCTCCTGCGCTCCTGCTATATTCTGGGGTGAAACCGCTTTTACAGCAGTGCATCTTCTTACCGCAGACCCCCAGGACCCCACGAATGCCCTTTCTTCTCCTTTATAGTATCTCTCCTTATGAGAAGCTATTCCGTCACGCTCTTAATTATTCCCTGATGCGCGTCTTTGGTTCCGTTTGTTTTGTTCTTCTCCCCAAACATGAGCGAAGCAAACTCAATGCTCGTTCAGCTCCGTGTGTTTTCTAAGGTATGGCCTTAAGAAAAAAGGGTATCGGTATTACTCAAATCCAAAATAAAACAACAAAGATCTAAAGATTCAAAGGTTACTTCATATAAAATTTTAACACATATTTTAAAAACCAATTTTTAAAAAAATTTAAACCATAATAATAATAAAAGCAATGCAACATTAAATATATGAACTTAGGCCCTATTTGGAATGTCTAAAAAACTTGAATTTTTAAGAGATTTAGCCTTTTTAGAAAAAAGATGAAAAAAAATTAGATTATTTAGGATAATTTTTTATAGTAGCCTTTTTTCTTTTATTAAAATGTCTAATATGCCATTACTTTTTTGCTTTTACGTTGTAGTGTTTGGAGTATTAGCACGGCTTTTTTTATTTTTGTGAGGACAGTTGATTTTTTAAAATGAGGGTATTATAGTTATTTTACTCGAAAAAAAAAGTCAGAGCGTTTAGGATGTGCATAGACTTGTTTTCGTAGAAAAAAAAAGTGAAAAGATTTAGTGGCTTTTTAAAAATGCTAAACACTACAGCTTAAAAGATGTTTTTCTTGTCAAAAAAAGCCAACTTTTAAGAGATGCCAAACAAGGGCTTAACTTCAAAAAACCCAAGATTTAAATATTCTAAACTTACTTTACATAGATATTTAACCAAGATTTTAAAACAACCAAAATCCAAAGATTTTAAATTATTTGCAACTTTGCTAGACCTTAAACAAGAAATTTAAAAAGTATTTTTTTTGAAAATTTTAAAAATAATCAATAGGTAATACAACATTAAATACATGAATCTAACCTAAAACAAACAAGATCGAAAAATGCTAATCTGGCTACGTATAGATATTGAACAAATCTCAACAACAAAAAATAGATATTTTTTCATTTTCAAAGTCAAAAAAATACAAAAAAGTATGCAAATTTTGCATATTAAGCTTCATTTAAATATGAGATTTTTGGTGCTATGAATACCTTTTTGTTGAAAAGAGGAAGAAATTGCGTCAAAAATTGATTTCAAATTATTCATAGACCGAAAAATTCGTTAGAGTCACCAATCACCATAACAGTGCTATTACGACCTTTGCATCGCCGTAACAACCTTTATGAAGACCAAAACAATCCTTACACATGGAATTTTACGTCACACTGCTAAAATAGCTGTAACGGGGATTTGGAAGCACCAAAATCTATACATAACGACAATACAAAACGGTAAAGACCGATTTTTAAAACTATATTGAAAGCCTTTTCTTGATTATTGTTGCCTGAGAACTTATAAGAAGAATGACAATCTATACGAATAGCTATGTATACAGATGCCAGAATATAAACTACACAACAAATGGTACTCATTGCTACTACAGTACTATGCAATACTGAAGATTGACTTCAATTGTGTAGGCCTCGGAAAGTCAAAATTTTTGTTTTAGGAAGGATTTGGTTTGCAAATTACAAGGATTTCCTAAATCCATTTTAGGCTGCTTTTTTTCCAACAATCTTATTTTTATTCTAGATTCTAGATTTAAGCTCAACTCAAATCTTTCCGGTTTTGGTAATTTTTGGATTTTTTTCTTTATTTTTACTTTGCTAGCAAGGATTGCTTTTCTTGTTTATTTCCTACTATAAAAGTATGATTTCGGTGGCTATAAATAGGATTGTAAGTCTTTGGGCAATTCAGTTTTTGATTAATAAGAATTTTCAAGAGTTTCTTTTTATTTGTGGTTGTGTTAGGGAGAGTATCTCTAATTTCAAGCACGCTTGTAAATTTGGATTTCAGTATTCTTCTAGTCAATAGATTTCCTTGCATCGGTTATGAATTAAGCACACTCTTACAGTGTTCTTGTGCGACATTCCATTACAGAATAGTAAAAGTTTGGAAGTTATTGGTCAACATTCTTTCTTCTACCACCCCATTCTATTTGCAAGTTTGAACCCTACACCATTGGTGAACAAACACTTAGTGACATGTTGTACTTCTAGGAGTGCTGTGGTGCTTTGAGAAGATTAGAATGAGTTGAATGTATTCCTGTAATCAAGTTGTTTTACTATGATCAAATACCTCATGCAAGTAGTTTAGCAAAATGCCAACCATAAATGATGATAAAAACTGGAGGTGGTACACCGTACACCAATGCATTCAAAAACAAAGGTGATCACATCTTAAGTAAAGAAACACTTGGTATGATTATAAAATCTCTTGTATTTGTTAACACAATTACAGCTTTTGGGGATTAAACTTACTGGTGAGTAAATGGAAACCTTTGCCTTTTCAGCATACTTTACATAACGCAGAAGATCTTCCATGCTGAAGAATTTCTGGCCCAGAGCATTTGTATAACACTACAAAGCGACACAAAAAGGAATAGCAGTGTAGTTCTAAAATCAACAATGATTGAGTGAGAAAGTATTATATCCCACAGTTAATTAAACAGTTTTTACTGTGACTGGTTGCACCACCTTCTTAGTTTTACTATTACTGCTTGCACCTTCTTCTTTCAAGCAGCATAGCTATGCACATATGCTTAGTAGAATATAAATAACTTTGTAGAAGATAACTCTTTATATGAAGAGAAATGAGACAGTAAAAGTTTTTAAAATGAATTTTCAGCTAACCAAAAGACGCCAGCACAGCGTGGGTTGGCCTCATGATCAAACAAGCATGCCTGCACCATTACCACATGTTATTTTTCCTTATCAACCACCTCCCATCTACAATCTTTATAAAGTCCTTTGGAATTAAGAAAACAGATACGGAGAAGAGAAAAAGGGAAGATTGTGATAAGATTGGCCGGCTGGATGTCAATTTGGCAGATGAATAAGCCTAGCAGAAAAGAAAAGGTAGGATCAATTACGAGAGTAAGGCGGAGAAAAAAAGGCGAGACAGCAAGTCCCTAGAAGCTCGCAGCTACTACGGTCGTAAAAACGACTCGAAAGACCCCTGCCCCGATAGTAGTGATAAAATCTTTTGGAATATAAATTGTAGCATGGTAGTGTACAATAGTTGGTTTCCTATATGTTTTAAGCTGTGCTTGGTCCAAACAACAACAAAGAGGAATCTTTTTTTCAGTTCTTTTTGATTCTACAGACAGTGAGTGTCCAAGGTCTATTGATGTATGAACGCCACAACATACTGATCTCGTCAAAATCATTGCAATCCTTTTTTTTTTTTTGGGTGGAGGGGCTTTATATCTATATACATGCAAAACAATCCAACAGTTTACTTTCATTCTCTTGGCTGACACCTTATCAGGCAAGAGAAAACCATAATCTACAAAATTATGCATCTCATCATCAGACACCCTTCGTCCATTTGTATATCAATCTAATTTACAACTTCATCTTCTGCTATCTCTTATGAGCCAAGTCAACCAACCGTTTCCATGGGAAGAAAAAAAAAATTTATCTACCACATCATGCATCTTATGCCCCTTCCCCTACCACATCATTATGCATTTCATGCATCTTATGCCCCTTTCCCGATCTCCTACCGTTTACATTACACGCACACACACACACAGAACCGAAATCAAGTATATTTAACAGACGGAACTTAAAGCTCCCGATGAAAAACCCTAGGAATAAGTCTTATTGTTGGTGTTTAAATAATTATTCTTTTAATACATAGGTGGAACTGAAAGCTCTAAATGAAGTAGTTGTTGGGTGTCCATTGAAGTCATTCAAGTTCTTCAAGAATAAAATAATTTCAACATGTTCTCCTCATGTGAAGATCGGGTTTTTGAATACAAGAACCCCATGGTGGTAAGTGCATTCGCTAATAGTAATTCTGCCAGAAGCGGTATAACTCTTTATTGAGGCATTGATACGAACCCAGTCTTTATGGTATACAATTCCTCTTGTAACATTGTGGTCAGTGTTGTTTGTCCTGCTCGTAGATAAATTGTGGTATGAATGATTCTTAATTATAACAACATTATTATACTCTAGTCTGCCAAAGCCTTCATCAATACGATTGAAGACCCTATTTGGCTTTATTTAAAGATTGGTTTTTTCTAAAAAAAAAAGCTAACTTTTAAGCTGTACCATTTGGCATATATAAAAAGTTACTAACTTTTGTCACTTCTTTTTCCAAGAAAAAAAACTAAAACACATCCCAAACACTAACTCTTTTTGGAATAAAATGACTCTAATACCCTCGATTAAAAAAGATAGTTCTTCTCACACAAAAAAAATCGTGCCAATATCCAATACACTACAACTTAAAAGTAAAAAATAAGATCATTTTAAATATTTTAATTAAAAAAAAAAGCAAAAAGTTAATACAAAAGATTATTCCAAACAATCTAACTTTTTGTTTTTTCTCTTTTTTTCTAGAAAAGCTAATCTCTTAAAAATCAAATTTTTTAGACATCTCAAACAGGGCCGAAGTGTGGCTACTTAAAACCCATTAAGTTTTTTAATATATTGATCTATACTTTGGCATTGCTATTTCAGTTAATGCAATGTTCAACATATCACCATATTTGCGTGCAAACCACATCATAGGATTTTTAATTTGTATGAGTTTCATTATTTGTTTAGATAAAAATTTTATGGGTATTACTAGTGTTTGATTGAGAAAAAAGAAAAACACCACACCTAAATTATAACTTCCTTTTGTCAGCCTCTCCTCACCCAAAATTAATAAAATTCCTTAATCTTATGAGTATTTTTTTGAGACCACATGATTAATTAATTTCCTTTCATATAAATTGTTTGCCTTGCCAATTTTATTTCATTTGTTGTAACCCCAAAGTTAAGAATTATGGCTCCACCCCTTATTGATTTCAAATGCATACAAATTATTATTCACTCAACAACATATACAAATAGCTCAAATGGGTCCAATAATTTGTATTGATCATGAGTATAGTTAGCATGTAACGAAGTTATCTTTGTAGCATTAGGTTTTCTTATTCAATTTTGATTTTTTTTGTGTGTGTGTGTGTGTGTATATATATATATATATATACACACAAAGTTGTATGTTGCTTTTTTTGTAGGATATTCAATGCGAACAAAAATATTGGAACTTATAAAATGTTGCCAACACAGACTGGTGAAATTACAAGAAATAGCATTTATGAAGGTCTTGAATGATACACACACACACACACACAATTGTATGTTGCTTTATTTATAGGATATTCAATGCCAACAAAAATTATTAGAACTTATGAAATGTGGCCAACACAGACCGGTGAAGTTACAGGAAGTAGCATTTATGAAGGTCTTGACTGACTGATTTTGAATGTATCAACCTTAGCCGTCGCTTTATTGTTTGTACACTTCCAAAATTTCCTGTCATTTTTTATTATTTTACGGAATTAAAGTTGCACACGCGTCGTGTGTGACCAGACCACTAGTTAATATTTATAGATTTATAGTGTGGTGGTGTCTTTTAAACTTGCAAGTAACATATGTTGAATAAATTAATTATTAAACGTGTAATAAAACCAAGTATAAGAATTTTATAATAAAACGAGCCATGTCTTCAATTTATACAAGCAAAAAACATCCAATTCACAAGTTATAACTATAAAAGAATATATATGTCAAATCTTCAATGTGGAGTACGTAAATACAAAACAAAAGTAAAGGGAGAAAATGAGCAAAGTTGACTGCCAATGTTACATAACAACTGTAGTGGCTGTAACGGTCTGTAACAGCCCATAATGGGCTGTTATGTAATGGTAGTTGATTGTTACACCTCTGAAATTCAAAGACAGCTATAGCAACCATAACGGATTTTGGGAGTTACTGTTATATAACGGTTGTGGCCGATTTTTGAAACCCTAACGTAACATTTGAGCTCACAAACTTAAATGAGCAAGACTCCATAGCTTGATATTGGCTTGTTAAGAAAAAGAGTTTTGCAAGTAGGCTCAATCTTAGAATGTTTAATTAGCAATTGAGACTAAAAAAGCCTTCTATTGACCAGTGGTTCCCATGGCCTACACTGTTCATTTCTTAGCTCTACCTCATTGATCACAAGACAACTAGTTTTCTTCAACAAGTACAATGGTTGACTACGCAATTGTCACAATGTTGACTCCTCGCACAAAATTCTTATCCTCATACATCAATAGCCATTGAAATTATGGAGTAAAAAGCAAGCAGACAGCAAACAAGATATGCTTCTTGTAAGGAAAAGTGGTTCAGTTATAGAAAGAACGAAATTATATCATGTTCACAAATCAAACTGAAAAATGCCTAATGAGTACGTACCAAAATGAGCAAAAAGCACATGAATGCTTCCTATTAGTATGCCTGAGAAAGCAATGTGACTATTGGAATACAATTTCATCTGTTAGCTTTAACTTAAACCTCATGAGGTCATGACACCAGATTCCTGTCAAGTGCTAATAGGTGAATGATGCAATAGCCAGATTCCTACCGTATACTATTAAATCTACTTCAATCATAGCAATCGTTGTATATAACGGCCAATATTCCTTGTGTCGTCCAGTGTCATCCATTGTCGCGTTCCCTTGTCGCATATTAATAACATCTAGAATGGTGATATTCCTTTTGTCGTACATTGTCTGTTTTCTTGTCGCATATCGCTAATATCTCCCACGGAAATTTAACTGCCAATTTCACAATGTTATTTAGATTTAGACTACATGAACATCCCATGCCTTTTAGAAACTACAGTAATCGTAGCAGTTATTCCATAAGGGCATTGTTACTTTTCTCTCATATATTCTCATTCCCTTGTTGTAAAGTAAATAGATCTACAACGTAACAACGACAATCGAAGCGCCTACATGGCAATCTTTGGTGTAGTTACAAGCGTAAACAGTTCGTGTATTTCAGATGTCCACAAAACGCAACATTAGCTTGCATGGAATCAAAACCTACCTAACATAAGCAACAAGTCACCTGATATACACGATATGTTTACCTTTTCTTTTTATCTCTCTTCTGATCCAAGTGAAAACTGAACCAATACATCCTAAAATCTGGAAGAATAATCAATCAAATCAGGCAAATCTAAAATTCTATAACATCACATCAGTGCACGCGAATTCATATCCAAGATTTTCCCATAAGTCAGCTCCCAGCCTCCCACTACAACAAGAAGTCAAAAAAACTTAACAAGAAAAACCAAAGAAAGCAGTAAAAGCAAATGCAGATAGAAAGATCTGAGCAAAACAACATTACAAACTTATCCCCAATTTACACAAACCCTACTAATAAAGTTTTCAATCACTGTACCATGATCGCCATCATCAATCAAAACAAATTCTGTAGTACACTCGCCTAAAACACACACAAACGATAACACAGCTGAATCTTCAAAATTCAAACGCCGAAACCCTAACATCCATATGTGTGTGTGTGTGTGTGCATTTCTTGTCCAGATTGATACCTTGATCGTTGCACCATTTTCCTTGTTTAAGTGGTCGGCGAGGTACCAGCCGACGGGAATGGAGTTGTGACCTTGGCTTCGATCTCGGCGTCGGGGATCCATTTCTCTCTCTACTTTCTCTCTCTAAGCCGTCCATCGGGGAAGAAGGGTTAGGGTTTAAAAGGAGGCGGTGGGGATGGCCTGAGCTGGAGAAGATGCCTGCGCAACCACGTGTACAAATTCCTCGATCTCTCTGGGAAGATCGACGCCGGAAGGAGCTGAAACGTGGAAGAAAACCGTGGAGGAGCATTGAATTTCTCGCCGTTTCCGTTTCGATTCCGACGAAAAAAGACAAAGAAGATGATTAAAAGGAAGGTGAATTGGATTGGAGTGGGGATTTTCGCAGCTAGGGGTTTTGAACTTTTATGTAGAGTCGGGATTGTTTAAATTCTCTGCACGACGGGTTTGAGCGGCGGGAATAATCCACAACGATGTCGTTTCTTAGGATCGACCCCACTATATTTTTTGAAAAAATTGTACGAATACTCCTTATACTGGGTATCGCTTTATTTTCTTATATTAAAAAAAGTGTACAAAATAATTTTTTAACTATTAGTTAGTATTAGTTTAACACTTTTCGTTAACATTCTATCAAATAAACGTATAAATAGATCTCATGAATTAAATATGCATATCAAATAAATTCTATTAACTATTCAATGGTATTATTTTAATTCATTTAATTTGAATAACTGCAACTCTAATTCTTTATTTTTTGTTAATTTAAAAGATAAAATGTTAACGGAAAAGAGTTAAAGTGATACCATTAAATAGTTAAATGGCTATTTTGTACATTTTTTTAATTCAGGGGTAAAGTGATATACGGTCACAATATATGAGGTTTTTGTATAATTTTTCTTATATTTTTTGAATAATGTTATTTAGGCCAACTTTATTTGCCTACTTATGTGGTATAGTTACACAACTAATGAGTTTTTATTGTTAAAGAGACAAATAAGTAATTTAACCATATTACATAAATAGACATGTGAAATAGGCCTGTAAAGTATATCTAAATATCATTTTTTTGGGCATGCTTTACGTTTGAAAAACCAAAAAAAAAAATTGATACAATCAATTGTAAAAAATACAATAATGTTATACTGACTATGTTTTAATAATTATATTTGAGTACCACGTAATATAATATTTTGTATTTATTATTTATATTATTTTATGAGAAATGATAGAATGTCCACTTCAAAAATATAACAAATATAATCAACATTGCGTTACTTTGAAAAAAAATATTGTGTATAAAACTCATTTATTTTTTTGAGATTTATATGAATCATTTGTTTGTGATTGGTTGCTACTAAATTTTTTTGTGTCCTCAAGGCTTCGTTCATTAATGGGAAAAGAAAGAAAAAAAAACATTTTATTTTTTTGCAAGTGTTCAATTGTTGTAGAACAATTTGAGTCTCAGAATGATGCTTTTCTAGTATAAAATATTTTTTCACAAAACAAATCATGTTAAAAGTATGAGATTATAAGTAAATTTTTTATAAAAAAATAATAAAATTTGTACTAATTTTTTTTACAAACTAAACAAGTAACAAATTACTAATTCTTTTATAATTTCTTTTCTTCTCTTTTTCTTTACTTTATTTTTCTTGTGAACTATTTTCTTATATGATTTTTTTGACACGTGAACAAATCGTAAAATATGTTTCTAATTAACTCGATCTAACTCTTCTATTTCTCTTCTTTCATACTATTTCTCTCCTAAAAATAATAGTATTTATTATGTTTTCCAACTATTTTATGCTTCCATTTAGTGGTTGCATCTCTTTGATCATTGCTACGAAAATTGTTTGTCTAAGCAATTTGGGATTTCTCGTGCATTGGAATGTTGATCACGTAAAACTTTGTTAGGTTTATGTATATAATTGCTTATATGAACCTTTAAGAGAATGAAAGAGTCTTTGTTTTGTCATCATTAAGTCATTTTTAAAATATCGCTCTAATTTTTATTTCTTCCTTCCTTATTATTTCTTGTTATAGTGCAAATTGGTCAACAAGATAGACTGCCATGTCCTTATGCAGGTAACGAACTCGTACTAATGTTAGAATTTGTCGCAAGCAAAATTGTAAATGAAAAAACTCTACCAAAAGCCTTACTTGCATTTGATCATCAATCATAGTATCAGTAATTCACCAAAATCCAGGGTTGGCCTTGAGACAAAGCCCACAAAACAATGGCTTTGGGCTCTCAAATTTGTGCAAAAATTAGAAGCTCCCATTTTTTTTAAAAATTAATATTCAAACCCTAATTTTTTTTATGTCATACACACTTACACAAGCGGCACAAGTGAGAAAACCATAAATCGAAGTTTAAATCATACAAACTTAACAAAATCAAGCGGCACAAGTGAGAAAAACTTCAGCGTCGTCACCGTGTGCGTCGCCGTCTCACTGTCTCAGCCTCTATGCATTGTCGCCATGTGCGTCGCCGTCTCACTGTCTCAACGTGCATCTCTCTCTCTACTGTGCATCTCTCTCTGCTACTGTGCGTCTCTTACTCTCTTTACTATTTTTATTATATTAATATTATTTTTATATATAATATAATATATGTTTATATCATTAA
>JAOTRH010107994.1:0-15506 GCA_034768845.1 Heliamphora exappendiculata | reverse complement strand
GTATTTGTGAGTTATGTTTCACTAGGTACAATTGTTGTGCACATGGTTGGACAGAAATAAGCACAAAATGGACAATAATCTGATCATCCACCAACAAGCAAATAAAATTTTTGCAAATTATGGCTCCCTACGAATAAATGGCTTATTGGTTTATTTGGCTTATAAGTAGCTAAATTAGCAACATCGTTTGATTTGTCAAATAAATAAGATCTAAGTTAATAAGTAAATAAGTCAATAAAAAAAATAAGTTAATAAGTAAAATAAGCAAAAATAAGAAAGAGTTTAGTCAAGCGAAGTGACTTATTTAAGCAAATAAACAAAAAATAAACAAATAAGTAAATAAGTAAAAATAAATCAAATAAACAAATAAGCGAATTGAAACCCAAACGAAGTTGCTTATTTATGTTTTTACTTGCTTATTTGCTAATAAGTAAATAAGCATGTTACCCAAACAGGGCAATGCAAGGTGTTTGTTACAATAAAATTTACAATAAAAATTAATTATTCAAAAATTAAAAATATTAAATAATTTCTAATTTGTTTTTTATTTTTACAAAATAAAAGGTAACACATTATAACAAACATTTTGATATAATTTTTAACTAGCAATTAACACAAATTATGCACGGAATGAAAATAATAATATTAAATATGTTAGTCAAGACTTTTATAGCACTTAAAAGATGTGAAAAAATCTTACAATTTTTTTTGGGGATATAATTTGCAGATAATAAATTAAGTTCAGTGGAACTTTGTTAAATAATGCTAATAATTTTCTTTAAGTTCATACAAATTCAACTTAAGAAATTTTATAAATTTATAAATCGAACTTTGTTAAATAATTGTAGTATATGTTGTCAAGCTTAAAAAAAATATAGATTTCCGTTAAAATTTTCAAAAGAAAATGCCTAAAGTAATTGTAATTTTTGGGATATAATATTAATATTTATAATATTTATTTTTTAAAATATACAAAATTTATTTGCCTTTCAATAAATTTTCAAAAGAAAGATATTGTAAATAATATGGCAATCTTAAGGGAAAATTTTAAGAGATAATGTTTATTGATTTTATTACGCTATTAAAATAAATTCATAAGAGTTTATTTTCTTGCATGTTAAAAAATGTAGTAAATTCGAATGGAATAGCTTAAGGGTTTGTTTGATATTTCGACTTGGATTGGATTAGTAGTGAGGTGGAATTGGTAGTGAGTTGAAATTAATTTTTTTGTATTTAAATTGAATAGGATTAAATAACGAACTAAATAATGATTTATCCTTATAATTTTAAAATTAACTTCAATAAATTAAGAAGTTAAATTTTATGTTATTGTTAAATTTTATGCTATTTATTTTAATATTTTAATATTTTTTTTATAATTTTTTAAAATTTTAAAATTCACTTCTTAATTCAATCATTTCTAATCTCACACTCCCCCAACTAATTATTTCTCATATGGCGGACTAGCAATCCGTTCGGATAACTGGTTCGGAGGCTTAACAAACATCGAATTGGACTATACTCCAGACTAATAGTTCAGACGAACTATTAATCCGCCGAAACAAACGAGATCTAAGAGTTGAATTTTTAAAATTTTGGCCGACTTGAAATATTTAAGTAATGTCCAATCATTAAATATTCATGTATATAATAATTACTTCAACTTAAAAATGATAGGGTTAAAGAAAAATAAGAAGTGTTGAAAAAAAAATTTGTTTAGGAAATTGTTTTAATCAATAAATAGAAATAATTTATATGGAATAACCAATCAATTCTTGACATGTATATTTAGTTATTTTAGAAGTTTTAAAATAACTAATTAATGTTCAAGGATTTTTTTAAAATGAGACATCAGATTCTGTGAAAGAAAAATAAAAATAATAAATGATATAAATGTTTATATATATGGTAAATATTTCAATTTAAAAATGACATCTGTATTTAATTATTTTAAAATTTTAAAAATTTTAAAAAAAATAACATGATAAAAGATGGGAGTGGTTGGAATTTTGAAGGGTTATAATGATTGAGAATGAACCTACTTTATGAACATGGGGTGTTTGGCAAACTTTTCTGTTATAATTTTTAATTTTTTTATTATTAATTTTATTTATAAATTATAATTTATTTTAAATATTTAAAATCTTTATTATAAATTATAATTATTATTTATTTTATTTTAATTATAAATTATAATTTTTATTAAATATTTATAATTTTTATTAAATATTATAATCTATTAACTACTCATTTTAAGCTTAAGCTTGGGAAACACTGCAAGACTGCAACTATACAAGATGCGCATGATGACTTTATTGGGGCTCTCTGTTTCATGTTTGAATTTGTATAGAGCCTTTATTCTTTGGTCCCGTTTGGATAATTTTTTGTTTTTTCCTTTGCTTTTTTTATTTAAATCTTTAACTATTTTTCACTTTTTTGAATAGTATTGATAAGAAAAATAAAAAATCTACTAAATAGAAAAATAAGCTACTGATTTATTGACTTATTCTTGTCATTTTCAAACTTTTATCAAAGTTAGATCAGAATTTTTTTTCAATTTGTAATTTAAAAATTAAAATAATTTAAACAACTAATAAAAATTCACTATAAACAAAAATAAATAAATAAATACTATCTCAAAGAAAAAAATAATGACAAAACTATAAAAATCTAAATATTTTAAAAAGTTTGGGTATTTAAAGATTTTTTAAGACACAAGAAAATAATTATAATTTGAAATAATTTATTTTAAATAAATTTTTTTATTTTTAATTTTATCAAGATTTCTAATATACAATTAACTTTTACTTTTAAATTATAGTATTTGAGATCATTTTTATTTTTTATTTATTAAAAATAAAATTAACTTTTTCATTATGATAGTATAATCATTTTATATAAACAAATCAAGTATTTAAGAGATGAATAATTTTTTTTATAATTTAGATGTCAAGGAGTACAACTCACTTTAAACTAAACAAGCCAACTTTTTAAAATGACCAAACAGGGCTTTGTTAAAAACACAAATTGAACACAGATTAAATCAAACAAATTGCATCTAATGTCCCTCAAAGATCAAATACCATCTAATTGTAAAGCTGAGCTTTTTCATTTGTCAAATACCTCACTTAGCTCGTGGTTTAAAGCAATTTTTCAGCTTATTTACTTAGTTCCAAAATAACGAAAGTTAAAAAAAAAAAACCCGTTTTGTACATGTATTGACCAATTAAAAGTCATTTTTTAACCAAATTAATTTACCATTTATTTAGTTTATAATAATGAAAAATTAATCTTAGGTCCTTAAAATAGAGTCGATTTTATTTTTCATTTATCATAAAAAAATTTATCAATACTATAAAGAAACAGATAAATTTATCTGTCTAGCATTTATCAATATGCTAGAAAGAAACAGATAAATTTATCTGTTTAACATTTGTCAATACTAAAAAAGAATAGATAAATTTATCTATTTAGCAAATTGTACTTATTTTACGAAACAGATAAATTTATATGTCTAAAACTCATATTAGTTTAAAGAACAAATAAATTTATTTGTCTAACACTTGTGTTTATTTGACTTAACAGATAAATTTATCTGTCTAACATTTGTCAACGTTAAAAAAAACGACAGATAAATTTATCTGTATACATTACATATAAATTTATCTGTTTTGCACACAGATAAATTAATTTATCTATTTAGCAAATTGTACTTATTTTACGAAACATATAAATTTATATGTCTAAAACTCATATTAGTTTAAAGAACAAATAAATTTATCTGTCTAACACTTGTGTTTATTTGACTTAACAGATAAATTTATCTGTCTAACATTTATCAACGTTAAAAAGAAACGACAGATAAATTTATCTGTATACATTACATATAAATTTATCTGTTTTGCACACAGATAAATTTATATGTTTGCGTTAATTTTATTTGTATTGTGAGCAATTGAATCTTGTGCATTAAAAATTTTGTTGATGGATCTTGAGCGTTAAATTTTATTTTTTTAGACCTTTGACTGAAAACCCCTAATAACAAAAAATTAGTTTTAGGTCCTTAAAGTAGCGTCGATTTTATTTTTCGTCCACCATAAAAAAATTTAACGCGCGAGATCCAATTTTAATGCGTAAAATCCAGTTGCACTCTAGAACAGATAAATTTATTTGTACATTTTCAAAACATGTATAAAACACAGATAAATTTATCTGTATAAAGAATATTATATTTTTTCAAAACATGTATAAAACACAGATAAATTTATCTGTATAAAGAATATTATACTTTTTCAAAACATGTATAAAACACACAGATAAATTTATCAATTTTGCATAAATAAGCATATAAATAAATTTATTTATCAAATTGTGCTTCTTTCACTAAACAGATAAATTTATCTATCTAGCATTTATCAATGTTAAAAAAAAAAAAAAATTTATCTGTTTAATATTTGTCAATACTAAAAAAAAATAGATAAATTTATCTGTTCAACAAATTGTGCTTATTTCCCGAAACAGATAAATTTATCTGTCTAAAACTTATATTAGTTTGAAAGAACAGATAAATTTATCTGTCTAACACTTGTACTTATTTGATTTAATAGATAAATTTGTTTATATTACATTTGTTAACGTTAAAAAGAACGACAGATAAATTTATTTACATGCATTACATATAAATTTATTTATTTACGTTAATTTTATCTGTATTATAGACAATTAAATCTCGTGCATTAAAATTTTTATTAATAAATCTTTCGCATTAAAACTTATTTTTTAAAATTTTTGAAAAAAAAGCCCTTATAATAAAATTCTCAAACGAGCATTAAAAAACAAATAAAAAATGAGGACAAAACAGTATATGGGTCAAATGCCCTCCAAGACTACCAAATCTCAACCCTAAAGCCTCGATTTTGTGGCTACAGAGTGGGATTACAACAATAATCTGAACCTTACATTACATAAAACTCACGTACAAGCATGAAGCATCCATACAAAAAAAGCTTAGCTTGATTGAACATCAATACATACTTGAACAAAATGCATTTTATTCATGTATATATTAATATTCAATTAATCCAACTTTTTGTATCGATAATCTTCTCCGCACAACTTACAGAAGAATAATTCAAATTAACGTTGTGAACCCACTTCAAACAAATAAAATAAAAATTTGAGTAGTCTTAAGAGTTCGTTATAATCTTGAGAAGAGCTTGACCCAATAATATATATCATCGAACTTTTACATTAGACAATATAGAACCACACACAAAAAGAAAAAAAAAACAATATACAAGATAGAATCACAAAACATTTAAGTACTGAATTAAATTACAAAACTCTGAAAGAATGGTACCTGTAAAATCTGAACTAAGCTTATCCATTATTAGATGTCTCTAAAAGAATGGTACCCATTATAACAATTAATTGCCTAAAGAACTTTATTTATTTCAATATTTCGAATGAATTACCTCTATATTATACGACATAAGAGTTCTTGGCTTGTGAGCTGATCCAACAAAAGTATAGAAACAGAAAGTTAGCCCTCCCTGCATATAAACACAACATGGGACTAGTGAGTTGCATAAGATTTGAAAGTACATATAGAAACTACTTTGGCAACCTTTAAGTTTTTGAGTTTTTTGGCTACAAAACAAAAGGTAAATATTAAGCTACCAAATTATTTTTAACACAAATTAACGAAGACAACATTTTTATTTTGATACAAAAAGCTAGGAACCAAATATCCTAACTTGTTAACTAAAAAACTAATCAAATTATATATCTTGTTTCCATTGTTAAACTTTTTAGATAAAAAGAAAAAAGAAAAACCAAAAAAGTCCAGAAAAAAAAAAAGAAGCTTTGCTTACCCATCAAGACCTTAAATATTTCATTAATACGCATCATATATAGACGGTGTTTGGTGTAATTAAAATTATAAACTTATAGCGAAAAAGATGTGATTATATTGTCAAACCAAAGTAACAAATTTTTATTTTTTTTACCAACAGGAAACTGATTTAGAATTAAAAACAACAAGCAAAAAGCTATAAGCACACCCGTGCAGTTTTTTAAACCTTTTTTTTTTAGATATATAAACTAAACAGTTCTATTTCATGCACATATTCGATCACAAAACCGGGTACACTCCTCTCACATGCGGTGGGGTGTATTCAATTCTGTATTTGGTATACGTGCACGTAGCATTTTTCTAAACTAAAAACTAGAAAATAACTTCTAAGAAACATCCTTATTATCATATTAGGATAAGTTGAACCTACTTTAAAAAAAGAAAGAAAAAATCATGTAAAACTAAAACAACTTCATATCAATGATATGCATGTCCAATGGTGGTACGACCAGAAAGAGAGAGTCGGCAGTTCAACAAATATTGGTTTGTTTCACCAAACAGACATATCAAACAAGGCGGTAGCTAGGCAGTCATTTTATGTGATTTCTGTATAGTGAATTCATCCATCTGTCAATGACTCAAAATCTTATCCTCTTTGGGCCCATGCTGACATATTAGGAATTAGTTTATTGGAAACATTGGGGGCTCCCATGATGTTGAAAAGCACGAGCTTTTTAGCTTTGAGGATTAGGCATCAGTTGATGCTTTGTTTGTGTTCACAAGCATTTTTCACACAACAGAAAAGGGGATTCTGCAGGCTATTTTTATATATTTATCTTTTTGATTATAGAAAGGTTTCTTTTTTTTTTTCTTTCTTTTTTCTTTTCTCCCACTGAAGACTTTCCAAAGAAACATCTTGATTTCACATCCTTTCTTTCTCAACTTTATAAAGCTGGACATTATTACAACCTAAGAAATGCACGGACGCTTCTACGGAGAAGCCGCGTCACAATAATTTTGTAATTGCAAATAAGTGTTATGTGATGAATCTTTTCGTATTAATAAGGTTTTGCATCCTTCGAAATATACGATTTAAAACACTTGAGATGAAATATATGATTTTAAAAAAAATTTAATTAGTGATATTATACATATTTTATATTATCTTCAAATAAATGATTCCTATAATTCATATATAATAAATATATATAAATTTTTAACGTGATTGAGATGCGTCATTCCTATCTATTTTGAAAAGTGACCTGACAGCGTGCCCGTTACCGTGTTCATGACGTATTTAAAGTTTGCAATCTAAAGGCATGGACTCAAAGGGGCAACGAAACCAACCCTATCAAAGGGAGGTGGCATCTTCGCGTGTAGGCCTTATATAACCAAAAGATAATTCTAATGAGCTTTCAACTTTGACAATCATTTGAAAAAAAATATATACGTATATCAAGAGAATGGCTGCCGAAAGATGGACTCTGATGGGGGCTTTTTTTCTGCCTGATAGAACCCAATTTGGACTTTTGTGTAGTTGAAGACAAGAAGAATTTGGTTTAAAGTAGGATTCAAATCCAGGAATGGAAGTGGAGATAAGGAGGATAGAGACCCATTGTCCATTCCCTATCTTTCAATAAACAACGATAAAAGAGAGGAATTATCAAAACTGAAGTATCCAACCTATCCATTAGGGAATACAAAAGTTGATTGCATAAGTTGGATAATAATCTATAGATACAACCTACGAGTTCCTTTGGCATTGAAAGCAGGGGCCGAACTAGAACTTCATTGTTAGGGGGCTAGAGGCTTATCAAAAGACAGTGAAATGTGTCTCGCCCAGTCGGACAAAAGATTTATCGGATTTAATTTAAACAACATTAATAGTTATTAAAATCAAATTAATCGAAGAGCATGAATTTAGTATGAACATAGAAGATCTGATAACTCTCGTCAAGAGTTCCCATACTTTTTTTTAAAGCTCAAATACGAGGTCAAAGAATCGCCCCATGGGCAAATTTCAGAGGAGCCTAATGAATGAATTGTCCCCTCTAGATCATTTTAATTTCCACCAGGTGGGAATGGGAATTCAGACCTCTAGTGTGAAAGTAAAAGGAACTATAAGAATCTATGTATGTGTGGGGCTGCTCCTATGCACAGCCGAGTATAGAAAAATAAGAACAAAAGCAAACAAAACTTCTTACCTTTGAAATCTCCTCCTCACCTGCGGGGAGAAAATATCAATGATACCACCCAAGAGTCCCTCCTTTTTTCGCCATCTTTTCCTCCACCTCAAATTAGTCTCCATAAATTTGAAAAATTTCAAGCATAGAATAAGCTAGCTATGGTAAAGATCACAAGACTTAGAATAGACAAGGCCTGCAAAAAAATAAAAAAAGAATTCAGAAGATAAGGCGTTAGATGTGTAGCTCTTTTCGTTTGATTCATTGAATTAGTTCATCAAATATAATCAGAGAACTACAATCAATCTATAAGATTTATAAGGCGAATTGTGGATTTACCCAGCCAATCCAACCAAAATCTTGATAAAAAAACCAAATGCAGTGTTGAGTTTCTTACATTTATCCTGGAAGCTGATGAATCTATTTGTGGAAGGTTACCCTGTAACCCAATATTATAAACTGGGGTACCGTCAGGATAGTAGAGCCCATAGTTCCTCTCTGATGTCGGACCGGGCTTCAGATCCTCGTTGAAAAGCGCAAAAACATATATATCGATTGGTACATTGGGATTTGCCGGAGTCCCTTGCTTCTCCTCTATCCGACGCAGCAAATTCCCATTATACAACTCTGCATTCTGTATTGTTGCTCCTGTCTCATTGGGATCACCTTTAGAAGGCCAACCAGTCTCAGAAATCTTAACATCAATATCCGTGTGGCCCATTGCTTTAATAGCAGAATAAACAGCATCAACTTGAGCATATAACATATTATCATATGTCAAGTTTGTAATAGGATCAATTGTCCCCGGGTTCGGCTGGAAAAGCACATAATTCAATGGAATCTGGCCTGGATTATCTTTGTATGCGAAATACGGGTATGCATTTATGAGAAAAGGTGACCCGACTTGAGCATGAAAATTGAGGATGGAATGAATGTATTCGGCAATATCTTGCCTGAAAGTCCCCGAGGACGGTGGGAATGAATTGCCTAAAATAGCAAGGGAATGGGCAGTGGTCACGTATACTTGTTTACTTAGGCCAAGATTGACAAGAGCGTCATAAACCGATTGCATTGCTGGGAGAACATAAGACATTAGCTGAGTATCATTGCCCGATAAGACCTCGTTTCCTACAACGATGCAAGAAATTTTGGTCTGGGCAATGAAGGGTTGAACATTCTGTTCAACCCAATTTTGAGCTTTGGTTGAATCAGTCATGTTGAAAAGATACTCATTCCCAAGTCCAATGATGAAATCGACATTCAAATTGGCGAATGCGCTTAGTACATTTGGATCGGCATCGTAGAGTTTTACTCTGCTGATGTTGAGAGATCCGAGGAGGTAGGCGACGCGGGAAGGAGAGGGAAGATTATTTGCAATCTGGCCATAGTTGATTCCCATCCCAAGACCGAGGGTTTGGACAATTGAATCTGCAAGCAAAGTGGAAAGTAGTACAAAAAATAAGTTTAAAAAACAAGAATTCCATCAAAATTAAAGAGATCAAAACCAAAATCATTATTTATAAAAAAGAATGAATAGATTGATATAACTACAGAGCAAGCAAATATGAATTAGAATCCTGTAAGAGTAATGAAGACTACAAAAAAGAAAAGCAAAATTAATGAGGAGAGAAAAAAAATCTATCATACGAAATTTCAAAAAAAATAAAAAATAAAAAAAGAAGTTATGGTATTCATATCAATCCGGAGCAATTAAACAACTCAAAACCTATTAAATGCAAGTTACGTCGTCGTCGATTACAACAACGAACCTAAATTGAATTTCACAGAAATTTCAGAACTAGAATTCATATAATTGGAAGATTACATTCATTGTCTCTGACAATGAGATATCAGAAAGAGAGATGATACAGTATCATACTATAATCACTAAGAATATGCAGGAAAAAGAAAAGAAATCAAAATACTGAATCTTTCAAATTTCAATGCTGGTGATCCAAGAAAACAAGAACAGAAGAACAGAAATCCACCAAATCAAGCACAAAACAACTATTTAAGACCTGGATACTATTAGTTTTCCACTTTCCGAAAGTTCATAAAGATTCGAGATTTTCCTTTCCCTTCTCTCTCTTTCTTTCTTCTTTCGACTTAGCTTTCTAAGCAACCGAACAGGCAGAAAAAAAGACAAGAAAAAAAACGGGGCGAACTGAGATGAACATTGATTGAAGAAGAGATTGAGAGAGGATAGAAGACGAACCAGAGAAAGAGAGAAGAAGAAGAAGCGCGGAAAAGAGAGCAGGGAGCTTGGTAGCCATTACTGCTCTGCTCAATCAAACGCCCGTTCGTTCTCGGAACCGCCCAACTAAATCACCGGCGATTCATTACAGCATCAGCAATATATATATATATATATATATATATATATATACTTTCACGTGCGTATGTACGTAAGATTTTTTTTTATTTTATCACTCTTGTGCATCCACGTGTTCAACTCTTGGGTTTTGTGGAGTCTCTATCCAATCCGGCAGGCACAGGTGATTTACTGATTTACCGACGTATAGTTTTTGGTTTCCTAAAATGCCCCTAAAATTTTCGAAAGAAAAATGCTAATGATGGCGTCAATATTTGTATTAAGGCCCTGTTTAAAATAATTGTTTATTTATTTATTTTTTATGTAAAATAAATTTTGTTCATTGTTTAGTTTAAAAAAAGATAAAAATAAATTAAAATAAACTAGCAAATCAAATTTAATGTTACTAATTTTTGTTTTTAGTAAAAAAATTTTATCATTCACATTAATTTTTTTGATTTATTTTATCAAGATAATTCAAAAAAATAAAAATTTCTAATTCAAAAGTGGAAAAGATTAAAAAAACAAAAATAAAGTAAAATTTATCAAATTTAGCCTAGCCAAAGTGAGCCTGTGTTTGGCTTGACTTTTAAACTTAAATTTTTAACTTAAAAGTCACAAAAAAGTCAATTAATTTGGTTTAAATAGCTTTTTTTTTCACTTTTTTTACATAATTTAAGACTTACTTTATTTTACTTTTTTTATAAAAAAATTAAAAAATTTAAAAATTAATAAAAAAAACTAATCCAAACACAAGTTGAATTGGATTTAATTTTGTATTTTGTATTTTTTGCAGTAACTCAACATGACATGAGTGCAAACGAAGTTCAAGAAATAATTTTTTTATATATCTAAAGATTAAAATTACTTATTTTGTTTTTCACTCCATATATAATAAAAGCTATAGTTTGAACCATTAAGAAAGTGAAAAAATTTCACTATCAAATTGTTCTCTATCATTGAACATTTGTATTCATATTAGACTCTTAATTACAATTTATTAACTTGTCTGTAGCATGATACTTTTTAAATAAGAAATTAAATAACAAATAAGATCTGAAAATGAAAGGGTAACACTAAAAATAAAAGAGAAATAAAAACTAGAGGGCACTATGAGGAATTAGGTAGCAAATTTATCGATTATTTATTGATCAGAATATTATTTAATCAAAATATAATATAGTAATTATAAATTCAGAAATTTTGTATTTAATATATGTTATGACTTAATCGATAAGTGATTGCAATTATTCGAAATTATATCGCTAAAATGTGTGTTCTAAGTGTTCTATTTTGAGAAATTCTTCTATAAACGAAAAAAAAAATTAAATATTTAAAGAATTGCCTTTGAAAATTAAAATACGTCAATTATTAATATTTTTTTTTTCTCTTAAGAAATTAATTAATTTTCCCCAAGTGCTGCCAATTATGATATGGCATAAATAAATAATTAGACAATTTCCATAAGAGATTTTAGAAACATTTATTTATATATTTTTTATTTTCACAGTTTTTGAAATCAATTTCCATAAAAAAAAAAAAAGAATTTGATTACCGTCTTAATTTGAGGCGCGCAAAGTTTCCAAAAATGGGTCCCTCAGCATGTAATTGGAAATGTTACCCACGATCACCATTTTACCATTATTCGATTGAATAATAAAGATTGGAAATTGCCAAAAAAGAAAAACATTAAATAGTAAGAAAATCTAGAAGAATCTGTAAATAGCTAAAATTCAAAGAAAATCTTCTAACAAAATTTTTTAATAAAATAATTTATATTTTTAAAAAATATATAGTCTCTCTTACAACACATTTTCAAAAAAACAGTTGACTTTAAGGTTCGATTGACAATTAATTTAAAATTTATTTTTCTTTCTTTTTAATATTTTTAACTAAAAGACTAAATTGAGTTCAGAATACGTAATTTGTTAACTTAGCTTTTAAATTAGTTATTTTAAGTTGGCTGTTTGGATAATATTTGATATTAATAATTATATTTGTTAGTAGTGATAATAAATAAGTTATGAATAAGATATATCAGTGGGAGTTTGAATAGAATATTTTGAAAATTTATATTTTGATTTAACTTTTTAATTTTTTAATTTTTTTTGCCAAACAATTAACATTAGTTTTTTGGCATTTTTAACCATAAAGCCAAAAGGCCAAATTTGCTAATTAGGGCCTTAATTCAAGTTTAGATTCTACAATCAAAAACTCAAATTTTTTACATATATATATATATATATATTCCTTCTTTCCTTTTATCACATTTTAAAAAATGGCTGGTATTAATCCAAACTTAAATACTATTAATAAAGCTCACTATTTTTTATATAAAAAAAAAGTAAATTAATCATGACAATTTACCTACTACAAAAAAAAAATTTAAAGCATAGATTGATTTCATCATTAAAAGTTCAATCCGTTCCTCCTCTCGCTCTCTCCTTTTTTATAAATCCATTTTAAATCTCTCTTTCTCGCTCAAATAAACTCATCTTAAATTTTGTTTGATAGTGACTTTATAAACAGATAATTTGCTATTGGTTTTAATAAAATAGATGGTGCGACAAAAAAAAAGAGAAAATACAATTTAAATTCAAACAAAATAAATTATGGTCAATGTCATTTTTTTCAATTGTATTTGGACATGATTGTAAAAAATGGGGATAAGAGCTTAGAAGACAACCTTTTGCATGCCTTTTCTAAGCAATAGTGCTAACCTTTTACTACTTGGATGCAAGTAGTAAAAGACTTGGATGCAAGTCTTTTGGCCCAAACTTGTGTAGTAATTGTTGAGGATTAGAGCTATATATATATATATGTGTGTATTATTATTAATTGACTCTAAAATTTAAAATTATCATGAGAGATGGTAAGGGGTAAAATTTCTATTTAATCTTTGAGTGTGACTCCTATCAATAAAAAAGAAAAAATTTAATATGAAATAAAGGAAATTTTTAGAGTTTAATACGGCTTTGATTTTCGACTTAAAAGATTTAAATCAGACTTAAAGTCATTTGGATTAAAGCTCAAAATAATCATAATCAACATAAAGTTTTTGACTTTTTGCTTGTTAACTAGCCTTTTTTGGCTTATTCGTCAAAAATATTTTTATATATTTTTTAAAATATTATAATTTTTATTATACATATTTAATTTTAAAAAAAAAAATGTTTTTAGAATTTACTCATCGAAATTTATTAAACAAGATTTATACTAAATATAAATTGTGTAAAAAAAAAATAGATAATTATTTTTTTGACATATTACCTTACTACCTTTTGACTTACAATAAGTTTATAAGTTAAATAAAATTTTTGCCTTTAAATTATCTATAAATATTGCCAAATCAATATTGTGCATTTTGGTTACCAAAATCTTTAATTGAAGTAACACTTTGAACAAAATTACCTGTTACCTAGAATGGAAAAAATATTAGATACTTTTGCGCCATGCTTGTTTTGACGCACGAACTATTAATTTGAAATATAATTTAATATCGTATTTGTTAAGTTTTTAAATTAATAGTCCGGACGAACTATTAGTCCGCAAAATATGAGATAAATAGTAAATGGGAAAGTGTGGGATTATGAAAGATTAGATTAAGGAGTGAATTTAAATTTTTTTAAAAATAATAAAAAATATTAAAATAAATAATATAAAAATTAACTTATTAATTTATTTAAGTTAATTTTAAAATAAATTAATTTCATATAATGGTAAATCATTATTTAGATCGTTATTTAATTCACTCAATTCAAATACAAAAAAATTAATCACACCTCATTACTAATCCCACCTCATTATCAATTCCACCTCACTACTATTAGTCCTGTTTGGGTGGACTTTGCTTATTTATTTATTGACTTATTTATTTATTAACAAATAATTCAAATTTTATTTAAGCCACTTCGTTTGGAAGGTTTGCGATATATTTGTTTATTTGCTTATAAACTAGCTACCCAACCGAGCTTATTTTCTTATTTGTTTATTTATTTATAAGTCAACTTATAAACCAGCTTATTTAGTTTATAAGTAATCTTATTTGTTTATTTAGCTATCTAAACGAGTTTATTTTCTGATTTGTTTATTTATTTATTTTTCTTATTTTTAATTTATTTGGTTATCCAAACGATATGCCTTATTTTTTGACTTATAAGCTAATAAGCAAAATTACCGAAGCGGGGCCATTATTATTGTTTATAATAGGGTAAGAATTTGAATAAATTAAGGATTTAAAAAATTAATATTTTAATTCAACTTTTTATTTTTTTAACATTTAACTTTTAACTTTTAACTTTTAACTTTTCCACATATAAGCTGTGTTAGGTTTATTACAAATCCTAGGTATAACAAATTAATGAACGAGAAAACGAAGAAAAAGAAAAAAAATGGAAGCAATTCACATGATTTAGGAAATTAAGTGGTTTGCCCAATGAGGGTTAAGCCCACGGTTTCTGCCCACGGTTTCTGTAGAAATTTACCATGATGAATAAATAAATAGATTACATTTGAGTTGAACTAAATTAGGGGTGTAATTTTAATTTGTTCTGGTTCGATCGTGGTTTGGTCAAATTTGATCTTACCTTAGTAGGTATTTTCAAAATTTTAAATCGAGTTGGGCTTTTTGAGAGAAGAGTTGGCCTAGACTCAATGAATATAGAATTTGGATTTAGTATTCGGGTTCGAGCCGCTCTGATTATGAATTGGACTTTTTTATGGGTTTTTTTTGGGTTTTTTATTTTTTTATTTTTTGAGTTATTGACTTGTTGTATAAGAGTATAAATTATTAAATTTATGCTTTATAGTTTATTATAAATTTATTTATTAGTTAATTATTTTATTATAAATTTATATATTAGTTGATTACCGTTTATTATAAATTTATAATTTTATTAGTTTTTTTTGTTACTGAGTTTATAAATTTATAATTTAATATTAGTTGATTAGTTTATAAGTTTATGATTTATTATTAGTTATTAGTTTATTATAAGTTTATAATTTATTAGTTTATTAGTTTATAATTTTACATTATTATAAGTTTATTAATTTATTATAAATTTATAAATTAGTTTACGTGTCATGTATTAATATTAGTTTATAAATTATATTATGAACTAATATTTATAATAAACTATTATATTAAATTATAATTTAT
>JAOTRH010107983.1:0-15507 GCA_034768845.1 Heliamphora exappendiculata | reverse complement strand
TACCTCAGACGAACTCGCATTCTGTCCAGTCTGTCCATACATGTACTGATCGTACTCTGCTGCAGTCATCTCCACAATGCATCTGGCTGAGCTGCATACTCCCTGAGGACTCGGATGGATATAGTCTGGCTGGCTGAAATCGGATGTGGCATTGGCCACTAGTGGGGGCTTTCCATGAAGTTTGTAGCACTCACCACGAATGTGCCCTCTAATCCCGCAATAATAGCACGTACGGATCTCGCGACCACCATCACGACCCCCTCCACGACTAGACCTGCCACTACCACGACCGCAGCCTCGACTGTTGCGGTTGCCATGAATACTTACTACAGCAGATTGGTTAGATGCCTCAACGGGGGATGTAGTAGGGCCTCGAGAGTCATCCCGACGAGAGGCTTGACTTAGGCATCAGGATGTCTCGAAAAGAGTAAGAATATCTGTCCCGGCAAGAATCTGAGAACGCGCCGAGTCGAACTCGGAATCCAAACTGGTCAAGAAGCACACCACCAGTAGTTGTTGTCTCTGCTGCTGAAACTGGGACAACTGATTCGTGAATGAAAGGAGCCGATCAAACTCGTCTGCCAAAACCTTGAATTGCAGAAAATGATCTTGAAGCAGCTTCCCGGATTGCTGAGACTGAAAGAAGCCTTTCATAACATCATATAAACGAGAAAGGTCATTGGTGGATGAATAAATTGACTCCAATGAGGACCAAATCTCTCGTACAGTATCAATATTAGCTACCAAAGCCTGAACGGAAGATTCCATTGAATTGAGTAGCTGACTGAATATCTGGGCATCGTCCCGGGTCCAGGTCCGAAAGGTTGCTGAGGTCTGAGATGGAGAATCATCAAATAAGTGAGAATCGAGCTCCATTCCATGAAACGACTTCAAAACACTTTTCTTCCATAATGCATAGTTGTTGGCGCCATCAAGTCGCCGATCTACCAACCGTGTGGACGAGGAAAACACCTATGTGGTACGCTGCCAACCAGCTTCAACATTGGATTCGCGGGTCACAGAATCCTCTGACATCCTTGTGCATCAACAAGAAATCAAAAAATACTACGAAATACACGTCTCAATCCACACGAAGGTAAAGCACCACACTAGACCCTCACAGTATCAGGGAACCAGCAAACATCACTGTGAGGGAAGAAGAACCTGGTCGCACTGGTTCGAGATCTGTCGGAAGGCTAGGAGTGGGCGGCAAGACTCAAAAGGAGCCTACAGAGGTCGGCAAGGGCCTAGAATGGATTGCCTGTGGTCAGCAAGGGCCTAAAATGGTGGATGGTGGTCGACGTCACCCCTGGAGGGACTGACGAGGGTCGGCGACCTCTATGGTCGCGCCAACTATGGACGATGGCACCCCTTGAGGGGGTAACGAGAATCGGCGAAGCCTTTGGAAGGACTGACGAGGGCCGACGAAGCTTGCTAGAGCCCCGACAAAGGTCGACGCAGACTTTGGAGTCGCCGACGAGGGTCGATGGTGGTCGGCGCAGGCTCCTGGAGAGCCGACGGTGGTCAAGCAGACTCCTAGAGAGCCGACGGTGGTCGGCGAGACCTTCAGGGTTGCCGATGGGGATAGGCGAGATGGTCTGACGGTGATAGGTTATGGTGGGTGGCGGCTAGTGTTAGGGTTAGGGTTTTGCCACTGATGGGTAGGATTAGGGTTAGGGTTTCGTGATGGCTAGGGTTTCATAGCTCTGATACCATATTAAAAAATAGAGAAAGAATACAGGAAAGCGTGTATCTCATTGTGAGACATACACACGTATTTATTAAGCAAATGAGAGTTTATAATAGATACTGTGGGCATTCCCACATGTTATTATTACTACTTAACACCTTAATACTAAATATATATTAACAGTAGAGATGGTGATCCAAAGGCTTAAGATGTCTTTAACCGTTCTTTTCAGTACTGTTTAAGGGAAAAGATTTGTGATCCTTCTTTTTCTTCAATAGATTTTCAAGGAGAGAGGAATTTTGTTGGCGGACATAGTTTTGGAGATCAAAAAATAATTGAAAATTTTAAGTCAACCTCTAGCAGCGAAGAATCAAACAAACAAAGTTTGAATTCAAAAAGAGGAAAGCGCAGCTGGAGAATTTAACAGGGATCAAATCAGACACTTACAAAAAATGGTACAACTCAATGTTTGGCAGAAAAAAATAAGGAGAACTATTATTGCAAATAATAAATGCTTGATCATGCAAATTCTTACTTCCCATGAAGACCCAATGAGAAGCCAGCAAGCACGATGTAAGTACCGAAAACCATGAATGGAATGTACAAGTCTGGCGCATTTATATCATAAATTGGGGGTTTATAGGAGAGTCTCCCTGCTACAGGCTCAGTTATCCTTGTCCAATGACCCTGAAGGAACATAAAATGAGAAAGATCACTAGTAGGAAAAAGTTGTGACAAATATTTTAAAAACAAAGATGTTTGGAGTCATACCCTGTGCAGAAAGGGGAACAAAACAACCTTCAATTTGTTCCTCACATAATGGTCATTGACTTGGAAATAGTACTGTGGATCGGAAAAGTATCTACTTATCTGTTCATTGTTTGAAATTATTTAGTATAAACAATTATCAATCATTTCTTCTGTTTTTTAAGTATAAACAATTATCAATACTATCACACATTGAATAGATGTGAAATTACTTAAAACGTGTATCAGATAAAAATAAAAAAGGTCATATGTAGAAATAGAATCCTCTGAAGCTATAAATGGTGGAAATTCCATCGAACGGAAGTGTTTCATAATTATAAGCAGAGTCAGGTATGCACTTTCAGCTCAAGCATATGGTAGGATTTCTTCCTGAAAAGAAGCTTCTGAGTACATACAGGAAAAACAAATTTACAGGGACAATCTTCTCAACAAAGAGACTAGGAAATTCGGATGTGCAATGGATTGTGATTGTAACTGTTATGTCAATAACAGAGAATGAGTTTAGTGCAAGTTCAGAACTGAATTAGTTCCATGGGACCTCCAACAGACCCCTGAAACTATGGTTGCAGAAGAATTAAGGTCCAATCAAAGAATGGGTAGGATTTAGCATTTCCCCAAGGTATCACTCGAGAAGGCTTTACTGCCTAGTTTGAACAATGATCCAGCCCATAGGGCTTCCCCCTGAAAACTGCCTTTTTGTATAAGTACCAAAGAAACTCTTTAATAACTATAGTCAACATGTGGATTTTCCATAGAAGTGGTCCTGGGAATCCTATTGACAGATCCTTAATAAGCCGCTGAAAAGTGTCCCCTGTCCACCAAAATCAATCCGGCACTCTAAATAACAATCGCCGACTCTTTCTTGAAATCTACCACTACATGAGTTATGTAGCATTTGCATATTACTTACATTGCTCTGAACATACTCCGATCCTGACCCTAGGATTCTCTCTCCATATGCACCCAGTCCACCTCTTATAAGTCCTGAGCCAGCACCAGAGAATGCATTTCCAAATGGATTAGACTGCAGATTTGTTGGTGCTCCTGGTCTCCCCTGCTGGGCTCCTAAGTTGCCATACATATCTACAATTCAGCATGAACAGAGGAAACATCGTCACTCCAACTTTGCTAGGAAGAGAATGGGAAAAAGGTAGAAACCAAACAAGCAACAGAAGTCTTTTCATTCTGCAGGATGTTATAATTTTCTATTGTAAATCTAAACGACACAATAATTAAATCATTAGTCTATTACAGCTATCTGCATACTGTCAACAAAAGCATCAAGGTGAATAAGACAATGCAACAAGTAAGATCTAGTGCAGCTAGAAAGCTCTTCCAAAAAAGAATTATAATCGACTGACTAAATTGAAATACAAAGATGTTGTTCAAGATAAGCTTTGCAACTAATATTGCTAATTAAATAACAATTTAACATTAGTCATTTCGTACTCAACTTCACACGCTCCAGAAAGGGAAGAGAGAAAGCAATGCCCCATCAAGGGGGTGGCTATCCTCATTGTAAACATTGAAATGAACGGCCAATGAAAAGTAAGTCATTTAACTAGGAACCTTCTCCTCAAGCTTCAAGTTCTATTTTTTCCCATGATTTTAACCTCATATTAACTTTGGCCTCAATGTTCACTAAAAGCGCTCCGCTCAACATTTGGTCATAACACAGAACTTAGTCAAGCTTATAAATTATAATTGCAATTTCTGAAGTTGATAGGTCACCAAAGTTGAGTAAAAAACAATATAGATTCAGCAGTGACAACGCCTTGGTTTCGCAACGAAAATATGTCAATGATGGTCGAGAGTCAAAAAAGAACGAGATAAAAGGTTCAGGTTATAATAAAGATGTCACTTTGGATATTTGGATTTTGTAATGCATAGAAAGGGATTTTGTGATTCATAAAAAGGGATTTGTAGATAGATGAAGGAAAGAAATTAGAGGGCGCATATCTTTTTGCAATATGTCAGTTATAATAAATATGTAATAATAAGGAAATGAATAGTTTTAAGGTCTCTGGGGATCTTAGGCAAAGTAATCTGCTTTCTATTTTTCTTTTCATTTTGGTGCTGAATGTTTTAGGAAGGTTGGTTCATAGTGCTAGAGTGGTTGGTCTAGTTGGTGTTTTTGTTATAGAAACGAATATGATTTTTGTGTCTCATTTACAGTGTGCAGACAATACTATTTTTTGTCTCCTGGTAAGGAATTTAAGATAGTTACTTTGCTTCCAGATGTGATAATGTTTGAGCTTGAATAATTGGAATGAGGCATTTTCTATAGATCCCCTTCATCATTATCATCAATTGTCTTCATTAAAAATAGAAATCTTTTTGGTGCAAAAGTTTTTTAAAATTTTGGTAGCTCCATTTATATAGATGAATATCATCAACATTTTCGATCCTTATTCATGATTGTCTCCATCATTAAATAAGCCAAGAAAAATAATATATTTATCATAATGATTAATATGTTCTCCATTATCCCAGCATCAACTCTATCACCATCAATTGAAGGTAAATATTGTGCATCTACTATGTTAATTTGAGATAGTTATTAATGGAAATATATGAATAGGGAAATAGATTATATTTTAAGTGTCGGCTTAAAATTTACAATAAAATCATTTTTCTCTAAAAAACTGAATTTTAGTAAACAAAGTGACAATTGAACATTATTACAAATAAAATGACAAATTCAACTGTGGTAGCATAAATCTGTAATTTCAAATATCAAATGCATAATAATTGGTAGTGGTGAAGTCTCAAATTATGATGGCTATGGTAATTCTTATAATTAGAGAAACAGCCCATCTATGCCTTGAAGGCTTGAAGCCTACAGTAGTTTTTGTTTCTTAAATGCCACTTTTTTATAGTATAAGATTTTTACAAATTTAAGGACATTAGCAGACTTTTGTACAAGAAAGTAGTTAGATAACCACCAACTCCCCTTTTTCTCTCCTTATTCTTATTTTACTCTAGTTTTCAATCTCATTAACTCCTATAGCTTCTTAGCCAGCAATAGATTGCCTCTTTGAAATCACCTTCTTACATTACCATTACAATATTCTTTTTAGTGAGAGAGAGAGAGAGAGAGAGTCAGGTGAACAAACTAAAGCTAGATGTATTGATTTTCTGTATCGAACCCGTATTGATTGGGCTCCAACATTTAGTACCATATCTGCAATTTTACTCAAATGTCCCATTTTATAGTTTAAGATTTTTACAAATTTAAGGACATTAGCAGACTTTTGTACAAGAAAGTAGTTAGATAACCACCTACTCCCCTTTTTTCTCTGCTTGTTTTTATTTTACTCTATTTTTCAATCTCATTAACTCCTATAGCTTCTTAGCCAACAATAGACAAATATATATATATATAGATAGATAGATAGATAGATAGAGAGAGAGAGAGAGAACCCCAGGTGCACAAACTAAAGCTAAATGTATTGAATTTCAGTATCAAACACACATGTTGATTGGGCTCCAAAATCTAGTACCATATTTGCAACTTTACTCTGTAAAATGCATTCACACTCGTCTAGAAAAGGATGGTGTTGTAAAAAATGAGACAAATTAAAATTGATTACTCAAAAAATGGACAATGACAACCATTCTGGGTTATCCCAAACTCCAATAGTAGGAAAATAAAAAGGTCACGTAGAAGTATAACCAGCATTGAAGTTGGTATTTGGAAGAAGATTTTCCTTTACACTGTCGACATTTTTTTGTGATATTAACAAGAAGAAAGTCTTTTCACAAACATATGTTCAAATTGGCAGGGCACGTAATATCGGCATTTTACTATGAAAAACAATATTTGACATTGCAAGGTAATGTTTTGAGACGAAAAAAAGAATGATACCCTACTTCCAATAATGCGTCAGTTAGTAGATGATGAATGAAGATTGTGCAGAACCATGACATTTCTAATCATTTATAATACGTATTCTAATTTCGTAACGCCTGCACCTGGTAGCAATCTCAACAAATTAATTAATTAATTAATTAATTTCGTGGTTTTTCAGATTGTGAAGATAGATCAGGAGTTGTTCATAAACAACGTAAATCAGGATTAAAACTCGGCATCCAAACCAAAAATCATAAACGACATTCAAATCACAAGCCATAAATCGACGTCCGAACCACAAAAACACAGCGAAATGAATCGAGATCCGGACCATATCGGAGAAACTCAGTCAAGGAAGAGACGAGCGAAATCACCTTGGCTTCTGTATTGAGATCGAAGAGGAGAAGAGAAGTCGAAGGAGCACCGCCGGTAGCGTCCTCTACTACCGTCCGACGGAAGTGCACTCTCTGGTTTTGTCCGTCGCTTTGAGAGGAACTCGTTCTCAACTCTCCGATTAACAGAGGGAAGGGACTTTGTTACAGTTTCTTCTAAAATTTTATAGGGTTGTAAAAAAAAAAAAAAAAAAACCGGTACGGGTAGTCACTGTAACGGTCCGGTTCGAGCCCAACTCGGTAGGTTGCTGATGTAAGTTGTACCTACAGTCGCTAAAGCAGGAGAAAGAGAAGATTAATAGCTAAGAAAGCCAAGTTAGAGGGTTTTTCTTGAAATTCCTGAACCGTCCCGAGCCCGGCCCATAAATCCAAGGCCGAGACTCAATCTGAGGCCCAATTCGATATTTACTACAAAAGTCCAAGAAATAGTCGAAGCTTGATCAAAAATTCAATCTTAATGTTTTTTATATTTTATTATATACAATAAAAATAAATATATAAAAATTAAATAGATAGTAAAAAATAATTATTATTAGAAGTTTATATTTAAAAACTAAAATAAATATAATAAATACAATTATTTATTAAATTATAAGTTAACTTATAAATATAAACTTATAATAATTTATTATTTATTAAATTAAATACTATTTTATTTTAAAATTATAATAAATATAAGTACTATTTTATTTTAAAATTATAAGTGAGTTTATAAATATAAACTTATAATAAATTATTGTTTATTAAATTATAAATACAATTGTATTTTAAATTATTATAAATAGAAGTAATTAAAAATAATAAGTTATTATTATAAGTTAATTTATAAACTAAAATAAATATACAAAACACATAAATATGGTATATAAAAGTAATTTATAAAATAATAAAAATAATTTTAAAAATTAATTTTTTTTTAAAAACACGAACCTAAGCTTACGGTCCTGAAACCTAAGACCGAGTCCATATATGTATAACCCTAGACTTGGGCTTGAGCCTCCCATCTCAAAAAGTGTAGTTCGACACGACCCAAAACTTGGAGAAAACCCTAGGTCCAAATCCAAGAGGAGGAAGTAGCTGGGCCCATTTTACATCCATGCTTTTAAATTATTTAATTTTGTCAATTCTAGTTTTTTAATATTTGTACTTAAATTCTTAACTTTTTCAATTCTTTTTATTTTAATGAATTGAAAAGTAATTTTAAAATTAATATTTAAAAAATCATTAAGAATAAAAATAACTTGTATTTTAACTAAAAATAACATTTTCTTATTTTCTATTTTTTTATTTTTTGATGTAAAAATTTTATTTTTTTATTACTCGTGACAATCAAGGTTTTAAATTATGATATCAGATAGTGTAATAGTCGCAGTTGCGCATAACGTGTATCGGGTATACCAATCAATCTGTAACTAAAATCGATAACTGCGTTGGTGAATTTTTTTCTTTAAGTGCTAGTAAATGGCATAAAACTTATTTTAATTTTATTTACTACAAATTGAATATTTGTAATTGTTCTTAATTGACGTTTTGACATGTAAAACATATTTTTTAGAATTTTTATTATTTTTAAAATCCAAAAATATGATATTATTTTATGGTAAAATATTTTCACTATCTATTATATTACAAATACTAGCATAATAGATAACATTTTGACAATAAAAACAAACAAAAGATAATATTAATTGTCATGCATTCTATATACCTTTAATATACTAACAAATAACAGTCCGTCATTCTACCATATTAGTGTTTCTAATAAAAAGTTATTTTAAAATTACATTACTAAGAGTTCGTTTGACAATCTGACTTTAAGCTACTTTAAGCCAAAAAGTCAAAAATTTTATTTGGTTGGAAAATATGTGATTTTTAAGCCTTAAAAAAGCTAATATATGCCCAATGTGAATTTTCTAAAATGTCATTTAACTCTTAACGAGATATTCTCGTCTAATCTATTCCAAAATGAGGCCAAACATCTTTACTATTGAATGTATAGCTTTAACCGAAGCATCAACACTATGAATGAACAAGTTCATATAATGTTTTCCTAACAAATGAACAAGTTCATATAATTTTTCATAACAAATCACATGACACTAGTAATGAAAAAATTAAAATGACTTTAACCGAAAGATCAACATTACAAAGTTTGATACGACGAGAAAAGCCAACAACTTTTACAAAATATCAAAACTACTAAATTGAAAACAAAAATATGTCACCAACAATTAAAAAAATTTAAGCAAATTTCAACCAAATGATCATACCACAGTGCACACCTATTTAAAAGTCGATTAATTTATGCAAGCCATTTCGGTAAAAATTAAAAATTATTATGAGAAAAGAAAAAAAATCTAAAAATAAATAGGCTAAAAGCTAGGAGTTAGAAAACAAAACCTTTTGACTTTTAGAACTTTAATCAAAAGCTAAAAGGCCATCTTAAAGCTAATAGCCAACGAGCACTAACATATTAGTATCCATTCATCTTTTATATAAACAGGGCACATCTCTTATATCCAAAAAGAATGTCGTAATTTGGGACTCTCAAGTTCATCATTATCATAAGCTTGTCGACGTGTTTATTGTCTTTAAGAGTAATTAGAGGTTATAACTTCAATATATATGGTATTAATACTGCTTGAAGATTCAAAATGTTGGTAAGCATAACTATAAGAAATGTGTAGCCCAAATAAACCATAATCATACCATGCTGCAACATATTGAGATGGATAGTAAACTATAAGTGGTTGAGGACAATCTGTAGAAGGTGGATTGTAGTAGAAAAGAGCATATGATAGTATAAAAGTTGTGGCCCTTAAGGTCCTTAAGATTACATGGGATATAATGTGTCTAGTTCGTTCTCCAAATCCATGCTCTTCAAATTGGTACATACTAGATGATTATCATAGTTATCACAAGTTTCACCTAATAATCGACATTCATACCGCTAATAGTGCATTTTTTGCATGTTTGATAAAAGAGTAGAGATGGCTGGTGTATTAGTGTAACGTCTCGATTTCGTAACAATATAAACCCGTGCAATTTAATAAAGAAAAGAATCTGATTTAAAGAATCCAACCCAAAATAACTTATGAAGAAAGTATTTTATGGAAAGGAGCCAAACTTTCAATTTTTTCATTAACGATGCGGGTAAAAATAGTCAGTTTCCTATGTAAGCAATTCTAAAAAATAGCCCATTTATACCCCCAAAGAATATCCCAAAGATGTTTAGCAGAAACCCATTTTTAAAATAAGTTCCAAAAATGCACCACCCAGTGGAGTTCACTCGAGCAGGCTCCCCACCACTCGAGCAATGAGGTACCTGAGAGCAAGCTGCCCAAATTCATGAAATTTTTTCTAAGTGTTAAAAAATCATCCATTTTTTTTCATCCTTTGAGCATAGTTTTAGATACGCAGAATTGTAAAGTAAAGCATACACTTGATAATGAAATAATCTCTTTCAGCCCCTCAATCCGGAATCAAATTTTCAAGATCATGATGTTTTATTCAAAACCACGGGATTCGATCCACAAAACGAGCCTAACACCCTCACATGCATACAAATCATGAATTTATGACCTTAGGGCCTTACAACACGGGTTACTACAACCCAAAATATATTCATCCAAATATTCCAGATGAGAATTACATTTACAATTTTATTTCTCAAAAGATGCTATTAATAAATATGTAATTCTATGCAACTAAAAAAAATGTTCCCGCGACCATCCATCTTACTTCAATACATTCTTCTCGCTATCACCTGAAATGTTGTTAAATAATATGAGTCGAGACTCGTAAAAAAATAACTAACAATAAATATATGCATAACATGCGAGGATGATTATGCGAAATGCAACATATAATTTTCTCCAAAAATCAAATTTCCACCACATAATTGAGTTTTCATGCAAAGCCCATAGTTCAATATTCTAATACATTAGTTAATCCAACCGTTTTAACATGTCCCCCCACCATTTGCCAAGGTTTCCCAAATTCTATAATTCAGTTATCGATTTAATAAAGTATCAAAGTCGAACGGTGCCTATAGACTCAAGCGTATTTATCACCATCGGACCATGCGAGACCCAATGGATAAATACACATTCTATAACCCGACACGGAACGCACACATTTTTAGTTTCTCTCAGAAATATCGATGGGTGAGCCGCCCAAGAACATGCTTTTACGGGGATTAACCCGAAGGATTAGCCTACCTTAAATTATACAAGTTTTCAGTCTTTTACCGGAGAGCTACTCGAGTCCAATCTTAGTCATTCAACTTGTCACACGATACCTTAATTATACTATTTTCATTAACAACTAATACGAGTCAAACTGTTAACCTGATTCCTCTCGCAAAATTTCACACCATTATGGTTCCAATCTCAACCATAACATATTTTCTCATAAATTATATATTCGAATATAAAGGTTCAAAACTCCCAAAGTTAACATTTCATTTGATTCATATCTAACGATTTACCAATTTTACACAAAAAAATCCAATCCAGCACCCATCATTTTCACATATCATATAAACTCATAGAATATACATGCAATAGGTTAACACAACTCCAATTTTTCCAAAATTTTTATCAATTTTAACATTTGGATCCCTTAACCTCAAAAGTCCTAATTTTCATAGTTTTGACTCAAACTCAAAACCCTAACACATTAGTTTTCAATCTCAATCATATCCAACAATAAGAAGAAGATAGAATCATTTTAAACCATCCACAAGTCTAAGATTTAGCTTGCTTTATCATCAACCCTAATCTAGGATTTCGAAAATACCATTTTCATACTTTCATGTTTATGTATTTAAATACGCAACTCATATCATATAGATATTCAAAGATAGTTATAGGTCCTACCTTTTTATGATAGATTCATAAGAAAGAAGCCCTAATAAGTTTCAACCGCGAGAATCTCCAACCGAAAGGCGAGAAGGAAGCTTTCAACGCCAAGCTCAAGCCTTCAATGGATGTTCAACCAAGAGGAAAGCAAGGAATCTACTTAAGAGAAGCAAAGAGGACTCCAAAAACTTTCCAAACCCCACCCTAGGTCTCAACTTTTGCTCTAGAGAGAGGGAGAGGGGGGGATAAAAAGAATGATAAGAAAATATTTTAACTCGTAACTTAAAGTCTACTCATTGACCATCTGCTCGAGCGAACATGGAGCCTCTCGAACGGTCCCCACTAACTCGATTTTTAAAAACTCTCTGCCACTAGTTAGTTCCAATAGGCACCTGACCGCTCGAGCAGTCAACGCTAAAAGGGACCATGAACAAATATGTGTAAAAGAATCGTATCTAGGGTAAACACCTCAAGGCTCACCCAAACAACCCGTAACAATGGTTCTCATGTACTTCTAAGTATATAATTATTGCTAGTAAACGTTATCATGCTCAAGTTTTAATTCTCACGTGCGATTTACATATTTGACCGTCATCATGTAAAAATCATAACATGCTTTTGTTTATTAAAGACAATTCAAACGGGACCGAATCCCTACAATTAGCAATCCATTGGGCTTAATAAGTTGGTGTTTGTTGAAAATTGTTGGGCGGGTTAGGTATCCCATCGGCTTGTGAAACCCTGACTAAGGGTCTTTGGTAAAACTTGCTCCCACACGTTACTACTAGGCCGGCCAGCTAATTAGTCCATTTTACCCTCTCTTGAGCATCAATCACAATGAAAGGCAGCATCTTCTTTACCGATGTCTCGTCAATTTCAGGCAGTGTTTTCATACGACGTCTTCAAGTGGCGTCTTCTTCACTGATTTCATCTCTGTCTCGTCGATTTCATCACCAATTTCGTCGATTTTGTCAAATGCTTCACTGATTTCGTCGATTTGGTCAAAACCCTAACCCTTACTTCACCGATTTCTTTGGTTGTTTAATCGAAATGCTTTGCCGTTCATCCCCACCCTTCGGTGTTTGTAGCCACCCTCCGCCGTTCGTCATCGTTGCTATTTGTGATTTCTTTCTTGATTTACTGCTTCGTCGATTTGTTTATTATTTTTATTTTTTATTTTTAAATTTTTAATTTTTAAATCATTCTAAATTTCAAATTTTAAAATAAATTAATAAAAAATAAAAAATATTAAAATAAATAACATAAAATTTAACTTATTAACTTATTTAAGTTAAATTTAAAATAAATTAACTTAGTAATTAACAAAAAAAATAAAAAATATATTTATTAATTTTTTATACAAGGATAATATTAAAAATTTATAAATTTAATCACCTCTTACGTTATTCAATCCCATCCAAATTAAACAAAAAAAATATAATCTCATCTCATTATTAATTCCACCCCACCTAATTCCTAATCTTACCTCACTATTAATCTTACCAAGCCTATAATGGTTATTAAACGAGACCTATGAGTATCATCTCCAATGTTCTCATTATTATGAAAGCCCTGCGTCTTAAGTTCTCTAGAAAAAGGTGGATTATCTCTTTAATATGGTTATCTTTCATGGGCTCAGCTTCATGTTACCGAACATCAGCATTGCGCCTCGTATTGGTGTTCACGGTGAAGATCATTCATGACCTAATAATATATTGCAAGCGTGTTAGAATGATTACGTCTAGTTATGTTGAGAATTGCAACAAACATAACTACTAACCAGGTGGTCGTGTGTAACCCTAAGCAAAATGCTACTGGTTCGAATTTTATCTCAATGAAAAGAACTTTTACCAATGTACAAGTGTTTTTGATAAATAATAAACTTGCAAGGAAGAATGAGCAAAGATTGAAACGAATTCGAATGTGTTTTTATTAAGATTAACTGGAATATAAACTTGAGTTAAATTTAAAGTCAAGGTTGAAACAAAGAATTTGAGTTAAGGACTAAAATAAAAAATACGATAATACAATATATGAAATATAAAGAAGCTCGGGACTTTGATGTGGAGTTGATGTGCGTCCTTCATCTTTGCCTTCATGCTCTATTTATAGACCAATCAAATAGTCGTTATCCCTATTTATCTCCTCTTCTTTCTCCACTAACGGTTTCTAGCTAACTTATGTGCTTTGAGTCATTCTTTGGGACACCACATGTCACGTCCTCACTTTAACTAGCAACCAATCCTTTTATTTCTCAGCTTACATAATAGACAATATTTAATGTTTTTAGTAATTGTCATGTGTCCCATGTTTTATTTATGTCAACAACTAATTCTCTTATTTTTCTCTAACCTCCAACAAAGCCTTCTAAAAATGCCACATGTCTTAATAAGTCCAACAACAATGCTATATAAATTGCATAAAATAGTGCATATTTCAATACATGCACATGTGTCACCACAAAAAATACTGTATCATAGATTCTGTTTATTTTGTTTATCAATACAGTACTGCTACATGCTCATGCAATATTTTATGCATTGTACATAGAGTTATTGTAAGTCCAAACCATACTTTTTCATATGTGCATATATTTGAAATAAATGAGTATTGATATGTGCTAAAATTAGATAGTGAAAAATACTTTAACATAGATCTATGTATAATTAATGTAAACCAATCATACACACAATTGTTATTATTAAAATAAAAAGTTAAAAAATTTGAGAAAATTGGGATGAGAGTTTTGAGGTCAAAGAGATTATGATGTTTTACTATAATATAATAGATAGATGTCAAAATGTCAAATTAATATAATTCTTATATTCAAAGACACATGGACATAAAAAAATATTTATGTTTTCTTAATATATTGGTTTTGTTCTCTATAATAAGCATGTGTTTTATAAGGTTTAATAGGGTATTTCATGCGTTATGTGGGAGTTTTATGCAATATTATTGGATAAATTTGAATTATTAAACATGTTTCAGGCACTCGTGTTAGACCATATTCAGCATTAGTGTCCAAGTTTAAAGTGTGCAACACGAGTTCTTCGTATAATTAAAAGAGCCCATGCAATATGGACAACATCAATAACAAGTTTATGATTTCGCTTGATGCTAAAGAATAATTCTTCAATGGCTAATCATTGTTTTTTGACAAATGGGTGGTTGATTAAGGTGGGTAGAGGTTAAAGTATCAATTACAAGAAAATTGATTTTTCCCAGAGTTGTTTTACTAGTGGTTTTTAAAACCGTTGCTATAAAGTATATATAGCCACGGTTATAAAGCGTTACTAAAAAGTGAGTATATAGCAGCGGTTTTTTAATAACCCGTTGGGATATATTTTTTTTTTGCAATGGTTCAATAAAAAACGCTGCTATAAACCATCTGCCACCCGAATTAATTTTATATCTCACCCAAACGCTACAGTAAAACCCTTATCCCGCCAAAAAAAAAAACAAGCCCTATCCCACCAAATGAAAGAAACCCTAGGTCTTCCCTCAAACCCCAAACAAAAACTAAACCGTCGGTCATCAGAAACCCTAAAATAACTAAGACACGCCATTGTTTCCTTCAAGTGCTGGTGTTTGTTGAACAGCTTTCAAAACAAACAAGGCATCTTTTTCTTAACCCTTTTCACTGGAGCATTTTAGTTTTAGTCTTCCCTCTGAATCTCTAATATATCATGGGTGGTCTGCAGCGGAGTTAGACAGCCAACGGAGGGTTTTTTTTCGCCATTAATTTTCATTCTGCAACCGAGCGTCCTCGCGGGTATCAACGCCGGCGAGACAAGTAGCGGCGACGCGGGCGAGTGGCAACGAACAAGGTGAACTGTGATTCTGTGAAGGACGAATCGGCGGCGAACCAGTGACGGTGACGATTGACGAATCGGCGGTGAACTGTGATTCTGTCGGTTCTTTTTCTTTCACTCTCTTTCA
>JAOTRH010107952.1:0-15510 GCA_034768845.1 Heliamphora exappendiculata | reverse complement strand
AAATATAATAATTAATATTTAATATATCCTTAGACGAGTTTGACTGATAATAGATTCATGAAATATAATCAACAACTAATTTATCTATTTTATTTTTTTAATTCAATTTATTCAACTCAACTCATTTACTCATATAATTCGAATGACTTTAATTAAATTATGTTACATTGACGAATTAAAATGAATTAATAAATTATTTATACTCTCTTAATTATTATTTTTATGTGAACTCAGACAAATGGATAAGACAAATTAAGTAAGGGGCAATGCCATGTGGGCATGAAATAATTTTTTCCCTATATGTGGGACTCCCGACCCCTCGCAACGAAAAACATGTCCCCAAACCCAAAGCAATGCTTACTTTTCTTTCGTTGTTAATGCTTCTGGGTTACGCCGATTTGGTGAGCCCTTCTTCTTCCTCTCAACCCAAGAGCATATTCATTCTCGCCGGACAAAGCAACATGTCCGGCCGAGGAGGCGTAAAGAACGGCACCTGGGACGCTGTCATCCCGCCGGAATGCCAACCGAACCCATCGATCCTCCGGCTCAGCGCCGATCTCGCGTGGGTGGAGGCAAGGGAGCCACTCCACAAGGACATCGACGTCAACACCACTTGCGGGGTAAGTCCTGGGATGGCGTTCGCCAATTCGGCGATGAACAAGGACTCGAGCCTCGGCGTGGTGGGGTTGGTGCCCTGCGCCATCGGAGGGAGTCGAGGGACCAAGATAAGCGAGTGGACTCGCGGGGGTTATCTTTACGGCCAGATGGTGAGGAGGGCGACGGCGGCCGCGGTGCAAGGCGGCGGGACAATCCAAGCTGTGTTGTGGTATCAGGGGGAGAGCGACACGGTGAGTTCGCAGGACGCGGAGATGTATAAGGGTCGACTGGAGAAATTCTTCACAGACCTGCGCGCTGATCTACAATCTCCATTGCTACCAATAATTCAGGTACATACAATTTGTAAAAATCTTGTTTCCAACTTAATATAATAAATATATTAAATTCATACATTTATTTACTTACCTAATATAAAAATTTATGCATTGTATACAAGTGTTTATTATATACTATTAAGAAAAAGAATGTGTATTTGCAAGCTATTTCTTTTTAAGTCAGATTCCACTGATTTCGTGTCAAATCGGTTCAATTATTTTTTTGGTTTTTTTTTTACAAAATATATTAATTTTTTATTATGAACGATTGTAAAGGTTCAAACGGAACCAAAACAACCGGTTTGACTAGTTGAATTTGCCGGTACAATTCAATTTAAAAAAAACTATGTATAGTTTCTAAGCTAGATACAAGTATTTTTTTAAATGGTATCATAGACGGATTCATTTCACTATCTTTAAAACAAAGAAAATTAAAATTCACACCACACGATAATAGATTCATAAAAAAAAAAAAAAAAGTTAGACGATGATAAACTTAGAAAATGATACCTGTGACAGGCCTCAAAAGAAAGTGCATTTGAAAAAATAATAAAATATACAATTTTACATTACTTGAATATAAAACGAGAAATTATTTAATATAGTTAAACCACTAAAACATTTAAATTGGTTACAAAAATTTTACATCTCATCAAGCTGTGTTTTATTCCAAATGCTTTAGAACTTGAATTTTGTGTGGTTGCTTTGGGTAGGTGGCATTGGCATCAGGGCAAGGACCTTTCATTGACAAAGTGAGAGAAGCTCAGTTGGGAATAGAGCTGCCCAAAGTGAAATGTGTTGATGCCAAGGGCCTGGAGCTGGAACCAGATCACTTGCACCTCACCACTCCGGCCGAGGTTCGACTCGGGGAGATGTTGGCCGATGCTTTCCTTCAGACCCTGCCCAGCCCGGCCAAGAGCAATGCCGGCCGCCAAAAGATTTCACAGTTAATTCCGTTTGCCTAAATATTTTACGGTTTCAAACTCACAAACGTCTGAATTTACTGCTCGTTTCTGTCTCCACTGTGAGTTCTCTCACGAGCAACACTCCTAAAAGAATTTAAATTTATGTTGGTGACATTCCCCAGTGTCCCCATGTTTAGGTATTAGAATCCAATAGAGATCATTTGAGTGAATTGATTACTTAGTCATCAGGAGGAAATTATTGGATAAATGTACTGTCATATAAGAAGGGGTTTTTTTCCCCTTTTCCGGCTTTTCTCTTAAATTTCAAGGTTTTTTTTTGTTGTTTGTAATTTCGTTGCCAGTGTTCTATACTTGAGCTAGTTGTCCCAAAGTTTTTAAAAATTATCCAAGGAAAATGGTGAATAATGGAACAATATTAATCCTACAATTCCAGATATGTTCTTAGAACTGTCTCAAAATTTAAAATTGAATAAATCTTATTTACTTGAGTGTATAACACTATACACTTAAGTAAATCTGATTTATTCAATTTAAAATTGTGAAATAGCTCTTAAGTTTTAAGAAACAAGCCACTTGTATTATGTGTCCCTTAATGAGTTAAGCAAATATAAAAGAGACTCTAACTAATTATCGTTGGATGAATGTTATGTATGATAAACACTGATAATTTATTAAAAATGATGTTTAGAAACTAGTACTTACACCTTCAAACACAAATATTATAGGTACAAAATAAATTTTTAAAAATGTATTTGATCAACATAGTATAATAATAAGAAATATAACTAGGTTAGTGGCACAAGAGTATATGCAAGTGTAGTGAATAGATTCATGATACGTTTACTTCGATTGTTAGACTAGAGTCTATTCACATTCTTCTTGCTATAGCTTGCTTCATGCACTTTAAACTCTTCTAGGTGGATATTAAAAGTTCTTTTTTAAAAGAGTTGTCAAAGGAGGAAGCCTTTGTAGAACAACTCAAAACGTTCTAGGTGGATGTTAAAAGTTCTTTCTTAAAAGGGTTGTCAAATGAGGAAGTCTTTGTAGAACAACTCAAAAGATTTGAGGATTCACGTCACCATAATCATGTATATATGCTTAAGCAGGCCTTATATAATTTGAAATAAGCTCATTGAGCTTAGTATGAAAGATTAAACCACATTTCTAACTAACAATAATTTTATCAGAGTAAGTGTTGTTAAAACACTTTCATAAAAAAAAAGATATATTTTTTATTTACTCAAATATATGTTGATGATATTATTTTTTATTGTACTTCTGAATCACTGGCACACATGTTTTATGAATGCATGAATATTGAATTTAAGATTAGCATGGTACCTGAACAAAACTATTTTTTAGGTCTTCGGATATATCTTTTATTTCTCTTTTCTCAATTTTGACTTTTGACCAATGTTGATCATATAGATAAAGCGGGTTTTATCTTATTTTTTAAAAAAGACAGTCAGACTATTCAATGATGGTGTTAAAAAATGTGTTATATGACCAAAAAAAATATAAAAAATAAAACTCAATTCTGTGTTATGTTGTTAAGTTAGTAGTACGTGTACTTCAATATTGTAGTTACTGGTTAGTAAGATGTTAACTTTAGTAGTAAAAATTTTAAAAACACATTTTTAAATATATATTTTAAATTATAATTTAAAAAATTAAAAAACATTTTTGCTCGAATCCAACGTAGGCTTCGTCGTCTTCCTCACCGAACCACCGGCAACAACCCTGAAAACCAATCCCTCCCGTCTTAGCTCCCCAAAACCCCACCCCAAACCCCATCCTCTACAAGCTCAAAATCACCGCCGCTGTTGCCATCGTCCTCGCCGCCTCTGCCTCCATCGGAAAATTCTGGGAGTTACCTGCAAGAGCCGAGTCTCCAGCATCTGTGACCCTCGCTTTCTCTATCTCTCAAAGAGATCTTGCTACTGACATTGTTAAGCAATACAGTTAACAAAAATTAACACATGGCACACTTTAACACTAAGTTAGCTGCACCATTGAAGATAAAAAAAATTATTTAGTTTAGCTAACTGAGCTAAAATGGGCATTAACAACACTATTGGAGATGGCCTAAGTTAATAATGAAAGGAATCTAGATTTGTTAAGAACCCTACCCCTGGCTAACCACAGTTGGAACACCTAGTTTACCACAGTTTTAATGGTATAAATTGCTTCACTTTGAAACCCTATTTAGGGATCATAACGTTAGGTTAAATGCCTACCGAGCCAAATTATAAATAAAGCTTGAGAAAAGAGCTATTTATACACATATTTTATTTTTGGCATCAATGTGAAAGTCGCCAATAAAAGTATAAAATTATATAAAAATGCATAAAATATTTATTGAAGGGAGCATCCGTCTTTATTTAACAAATATACCTGAATAAACCTATTGGGTTTGACTTCTAATATATGAATTTTTTTTTTTAAATTTGTGAATGTACTTCAGTAACACTGATTATATATATAAGAGTGAATCTAGAATTTATAAAAGTCAAGTAGCACTCACACACTTCATTCAATCCTAGAATGTTCATTGACTTGCAACCTATATGATACAATCTATGTTTTTAAAATAAATTCTTAATTTTGCATATTTTGGTGGACTTAATTAGTTCCATGATAGTTATATATCCATGAGTTTTCTTAATTTCTTTTAAATTATTAGAATGGATTTTTTTGCTATGTTCACGTGGTTGTTTTGATATATTTTTAAAAATAAAAAATAGAGGTAGGCACAACTTTGATCTTCAAAACAAACCAAGGTAGTTTTTTCTGAAATGGTAAATAGCTCGTTCAAATGGTTTGCTAAGCAACAGATTTAAGAAAAATAGAGAACCCTATTCTTTCTTATTTTTTCTCTCTCTCGCTTTCCCTCAAATCACTTAGATCCGTGATTCTAGATCTCATAATACTAGGTATGTTTTTTTTTTCTCTTTTGCTACAAGGTTTTTTTTTTTTGAATGTTCAATATCTTCGGCTGATATCATGAATTCGCAAAAAATTTAATATGTGTACGATTTTTTCTATACTATTATTACAAGAAAAGTCTTGAGTTTGGTGAAACTTTTCGTGACAATTTGAATTACCCAAAATACCCATAACAATTTTAAAATTTCACTCTCAATAAGCAGCCATTAACTTGTTACGTGAGGGTAAAACTGAAAAGAAAAAAAAAACCTCATAACCCACGTCGTCCACATGAAAACCACTCGGCAATTTCATTTCGTTAGCAGTTACATTTGCTTGTCAATTCCATTTGCTTTTTGAGATCAAAAGATTTCGTTTTTGTAGGAAAGAAAAGTAGAGAGATAGATAGAGAGAAGGGGGAAGGAGACCAACCATGGCATCCAAGTGTTTTCTCTGTTGCTTTTTCCAAAGACACAGATTTTAGTTTTGTACATTAATCTCTGTGTTCTTCACTCATAAGCTTGAAAATCTTTCTTTCAAGATTTTTCTCTCTTTTTTTTTTTTGAGATTATCTTTCCAAGATGTGATTCTTCTTTGATTTCGTTTTTTTTTTTCTGAATTTTAAACTATTTTTTTCTTTTCTCCATCGAAAACGAAAATCGGGTTTTGGAGTTTCATAAATACGAACCCGGGTTTTTCAACGAAAAGTGCTAATGTTTGATGGCAGGGTTAGAGACGACGGAATGAAATGGGATTTTAGAACTTACTACAAAATAAAGGAGGCGATGGTCATCTGTCTTGGGTATTTGGGATGGAAGAGCCCAGAGAAGAAGAAGAAGAAGAGGCTTTAAGGGTTGTCACGTGACGTCTAATGTGAAGTTGAAAAAAAGTCGTCCACCGTGAAATCCTTATCATTGTTTAGAACGTGATCACTAATTTCGCGTAAAATTAACTACGATCACAAAAATCACAAAAAATAAACAAAAAAAAAAAAAAACAATCGCACACAAAATACAAAGTTTACGTGGTTCGACTATATGTGCTTACGCCGACGAGACACACACTTTTACTATTAATTAGAGGTTACAAATAAGAGAAAGTTCTTAGGAGAGAAAATACAAAATATCACAGAAGAACACAAAATAAAAAAAAATATTTTGAAAAACTCTACGGCTACCGCAACCCTAACAGCTTATAAAGGCATCCCCGTATAGGCGAATTGATCGATCCATCTAAAGACACTCTCGATTTCTCGCCTGCAGACATGACCATCATTGGTCTTCACCACCGATCGATCAATCTAACAGGAAACTAGGGTTTTCTTTATATTTTCTACAATTCTCCCACTTGAAATAAAACTATTCCAAGTCTTGAGAAATCCCATTAACCTCACCAACACCTTGAAACCACCAGCACAACCAACCTCCTGTCTTCTATCCCTAAAGACCAATTGAAGTCGAGCACAGCTTCAATTTGTCAATGTTGACGACTTTTGTCAACATATAAGTTGAATTTTTCACCCCGCTAATCTTCTCAAGATTCAACTGACTACTGTCCAGTAACGAATGAATGAAATAATACCTTAGTTGTATGTGCTTTGTCCTAGAGTAGAATGCTGGATTTTTGATAGGAAAGATAACACTCTGATTATCACTGTAGAGCGTCCTTCTGTCAACTTTCTTACCGAACTCATCCAAGAGACCCTGCAACCATACCATCTCTTTTTCAGCCTCTGTACTGCAACATACTCTGCCTCTGTACTGCAACATACTCTGTCTCTATAGTAGAGAGTGCCACAATCATCTGCAGCTTTGAAGCTGAGCTCACTGCTGTGCCCCCAAAGTGTAGACAAACCTAGTGGTGCTCTTTCAACTGTCAACATTGCCTACTAAGTCCGCATCCGCATAGCCCTGCACCTTCAGTCCTGTCCTCGTGAAATGTAAGGACGTATCTGTAGTCCCCTTCAAATATTTCAGAATCCATTTGACAGCATCCCAATGCTGCTTTCCTGGATTGCTCATGTATCTGCTGACTACTCCCACTGCATGTGCGATATCTGGTCTGGTACAGACCATAGCATACATCAGACTTCCAATAGCCGATGCATAGGGAACCTTACTCGTGTGCTCCTGCTCCTGCTCTGTCCTTGGAGACTGATCCTTAGTTAGCCTGAAATCGCTAACTAAGGGTGTACTGACAGGTTTTACGCCATCTATGTTAAACCTGCTCAGCATCTTCTTCACATATTCTGCCTGAGATAAGTCTCACGGTTCCTACGGCTCTGTCTCTGACTATCCTTATCCCAATAATTTACTTGGCAGCTCCCAAATTCTTCATGGCAAATTATTTTAACAATTGCTTTTTCAGCTTGTTGATCTCCTCGATGCACGGCTCGACAACGAGTATATCATCTACGTACAACAGCAGAATAATATATGAGCTATCAAACCTCTTGACATAACAGCAATGATATGCCTCTAGCCTGGTAAACGCAGTACTCTGCATGAAGCTATCAAACTTTTTGTACCACTACCTTGGAGCTTGTTTCAGACCATACAAGCTCTTCTTCAATTTGTAGACCATATCTTCCTTGTTTTTCATTGCAAATCCCACAGGCTGGCTCATATAGATATCTTCTTCCAATTCACTATGAAGAAACGCAGTCTTGACATCTAACTACTCTAGAAATAAATTCTCTGTAGCTACAATTCTTAACAATGTTCTGATCGTTGTCAACTTCACAACCGGGGAGAAGATTTCAGTGAAGTCAACTCATTCCTTTTGCTGAAATTTCTTGACAACTAACCTTGCCTTATAGCGCTTGCTATCATCATGTTCTTTTTTCACTCTGTATACCAACTTGTTGTGCAAAGCCTTCTTTTTAGCTGACAATCTAGTCAGCTCTCATATCTGGTTTATCAGCAGAGAATTCATCTCATCTTTCATTACTGACTCCCACTTCATCAAACTCTCGGTCTGTAAGGTTTCTGCATAGCTCTCTGGCTCACCACTGTTAGTGAGCAGAATGTAGAATATGGACAGTGAAAACTGTTGTGGCAGTCTGATGCTCCTGAAACACCTCTTGACTACTGTTACTGGTGTACTGTGTTCCTCTTGTAGATTCACGTTCTCCTTGTATTTCTCATTCCCATTCTGTTGGCTCCCTCTGAAATGTCATCCAAGTCAATGAATTCGGATTTCTTCGTCTCTGGTAACATACTATCTGTCTCAGTCTTTGACTTATCATTATACAGCACTTGTTCATTAAACACCACATTCCTGTTTCTGATGATCTTTCGATTCTTGTCATCCCAAAACCAGTAGCCAAACTCATCATCACCATATCCAATAAAATAACAGACTTTAGACTTTAGTTGCAATTTATTTCTAGTATCAGAATCAACATGAACATATGACATGCAACCAAAGACTTTCAGAAAGGATAAGATTACCTCTTTTCTACTCCAAACCTCCTCTAGAATACTTGAATCCTAACGGTAATGATGGTCCCCGATTTAGAAGGTAGACTGTTGTGTTCACTACATCATCCCAAAGGCAATCGGGTAGCCCAGAATGCAGTCTCATGTTTATGACTCTCTCATTTAGTGTCTGGTTCATCCGTTCAGCCACAGCATTCTGCTGTGACGTTCTTGGAATGGTCTTCTCCCACCTGATTCCATTAGTTGCGCAGAAATATCTGAATCTCTCGTATGTGTATTCACTTGCATTGTCTGACCACAGACACTTCAGCTTCAATCCAATTTCAGTCTCAACTAGAGGCTTTTACTTTTTAAAAGTATCGAATACATCAGACTTGTGCTTTAGAAAGTAGACCCATACCTTACTGCTGGAGTCGTCAATGAATGTCACGTATTACCACGAGCCTCCATGAGATAGAACTGGAGAAGGACCCCATAAATATGTGTGTACCAACTCTAGGCTGTCTGGCTTTGGTGTCCTGCCACCTTTCAGAAAGCTGACATTTCTCTACTTCCCGAAGATGCAACCCTCACACAAATCAAATTCCACTGACTTCAAATCTGGCAACTTGTCCTTTGACTGTAGAATTTTTATCCCTTTCTCGCTCATGTGCCCCAGCCTTTGATGCCATATGCTCGTGTCTAAACTGCTATCTACCAATGCCACTATATCTTTTGTACTAGTAGTCATCTATAGGGTACCTGTCTTCGTTCCTCAAGCCCATACCATAGCTCCTTTTGTGACTTTTCATGTGCCACCAACAAAGGTCACTGAATGACCTTCAGTATCTAACTATTCAACTAAAATTAAATTTTTCATCAATTTAGGTATATACCGTACCTTCTGTAGACACCCCAATTTGACCTCGCCCAATCTTAGGTGAATCCGATGAAGAAAACAGTTAGAATGGTGCTTCAGTTCGATACTCGGAAAGTGATCCAAGCTCGGTATTTGAACCCAAAACCTTCAAACCAATGAAATTATGTTAAACCACCGATAACTTGTTACGCAAGCCATTCCCAAAGTCGCAACCGTCATGTTCATTGCGGCGGCTGTCAATAGAACCTCTTAAAAATTCTAACAAAAAGTAGCGATCGCCACCTTCACCCTGGCGACCGCCAACTTGGATTGTGGCTTCCGCCAATAGAACTTTGTGGAACTTTTTTTAAACATTGCGACCACCATGTTGAACCTGGCGACCGCCAATTTCAAATGGCCTGACATGTCCCAAAACGTGACAGCATCTCATTGGTTGAAGAATTCTATAAATACCGTACCCCGTGGTACGTTTTCGGGATAAAATTTTAGAGAGAGATTTAGTGAGAGAAGCTTTGTCGAGTCGCTGAACAATTTCGAGCCCCAACGCCGAAGTCCTGCTGAAATACCGAGATTAAAAACCTCCGACGCCTACATTGAAACTCTAGCTTGGGATCACCATCCGATGATTGAACCATTGAAGAAATTTTCCGACTTGAGAATTCTTTAGCAATCCAGGTATTCTGTTTGGATTCCTAATCTTTTTAACTCCATTCCCTATCTTTTGGAGTGATCGAGTTAAGTTCAATTTTATTTCGCATATTCCTTTCATTTACTTTGTTAATTTTGTTTATCATTTACATTGGCTCATATAATTTAGTTACCTTAATTAATTTTTTAGTTTACACTTCCATATTAAGTACATTGTTATTTTTCATTAATTTACCAATAAGTGCTAATATATTTTGACAATTACACTTGTAGTGTTGTTAATACTATATTCACATTTTTTAATAATTGTCTTGCTATTTATTCTTCATTTTCTTTGTGTTCTTTTCTTTTCTTCTAATGTTTATTTAATTTTTTTTCTTTTTTTTTCTCCTTTTATTTTTAGCATTTATTTTCTTGTAATAGTTAGTTTAATGTTTCTTTTCTTTAGTATTAGCTTAAATGTTCTTTTAATAATTTTATTTTTTATTTTTTATTTTTTAATATTAGTGTAATTTTTTTTTCTAACATTGTATTTTTTTTGCATCTTTATTATTAGTTTTATTTTTCTTTTCTTCTGGTCTTTTTTTTCTTTTTTTATTGTTAGTATTATCTTTCTCCTATTTTATTAAAACCTAAAAATCAGAAAAAAAAAATTAAATTAGATTTCATTTTTAAGTGTAAATTTCTTCTCTTTTGTTTTGTTTTCTTTTTATTTTCTTTAATCTCTTTTAAAATATAAATAATTAAATTTTTTTTATTTGTATAGCATTTTTTTAACCTCATTTCATTTCATTTTAGTATAAGTTTCTTTTTATAGAATTTTTATACATTTTTTATTTTTTTTATTTTTTTTATTTATTCATCATGTTAATATTAACCTAGTTTGTTTTGATAATATGCACATTTTAGTTAAATTTTTTAAAATGGTATTTAGAATAGTTTAGCTTATTTATGTTTAGGTAATTTTAGTAATTTCTAACATATTTTTATTTTTTTACTTAAAGCATGATAACTTAGATTATTTTTGTGAAAATTGCATGTGAGAGTGCTCTATGCATCATTTAGTTAGAAATTTCATACCGTAGGACTTAGAATTTTTTTTATACTTGTTTTATTTGGCGTTCTATATACGTATGTTATATATTTTTCATATTTGACTTTAAATGCTCTCTTTTTACCTCTATTTTTTTTATTTGCATGCATATAAAAAATTATATTAAGGAACTAATGAAGATTAGTAGAGACCAATCTTACGGTTTGGCGAACAGAGTGCTTAACACCTTTCCCGATTCGTACCTTAGCATTCGAACCATTTTTCTCTGGTTAAACGTTTTAAATATAGTAGTCATTTTTGTTTTTTTTTAATTTTTCTTAAAAACTAAGTAGCGACTTTATTTTCAACAAAAAAAATGTTTTCAAAATTTAGCTTTCAAGGTGTTAAAATATTTTTCAAACATATTTGAATTTTTTGACTATTTTCAAAAATTTAAAAATTTTAGCGCCACACCTTCTGTATCTTCCACACTGACTCGTTCGGCACTCTGATTCTGACGTCGCTGTACCCATGATGTCTAAAGCATCTCCGTCTGCCAAATATACCTTGTCGGCGTCACTAACAACATAATTTTCTATAATCTCCCAGTGTGTCATCGTGTGAAATAATGCTCCTGAATCCAACACCCAAGAATCAATGGGACTATCAATCGATAGGAGCAAGGCATCTTGGACATTCTCTGTCACAACATTGGTTGACTCATCGTCAGTCTTCTTCTTCTGCTCCTTACAGTTCTTCTTGATATGGCCGGTCTTTCCACAAACCCAGTATTCAGTCTGCCGTCCCGACCTGAACTTGCTTCTGCTTCTTCTGGATTTAGACCTGCCCCTGTTCTGATTCATGTCATTACCTCTATCCCGTGCTTCAACATTTAATGCCGTACCGGCATTCGATCCCGAATTAGATACCTTACTTCAATCCCTCATGCGAACTTCCTCGCTCAATATCAAATCCCTAACATCATCGTACTTCAGTTTGTTCTTACTGATAGAATTATTCACTTCCATTCTCATAGCCTCCCAACTGTTTGACAATGAGGCCAACACAATCAAGGCCCTGAATTCATCATCAAAACTAATATCCACTAAAGATAGTTGATTCGTGATGGTATTGAGTTCGTTTAAGTGTTGTGCAATGGGTGTACCCTCAGCCTTCTTTAGGTTAAAGAATTTCTTTATGAGGTATACCTTATTGTTCGTTGACAGCGTCTCTTACATACTTGATAGTGCCGCCATCATATCTGCCGTAGTCTTCTCCTTGATTACGTTGTGCGCCACTGACCGGAACAACGTTAATCTGATGACTCTCAGCACCTGCCTGTCAAGTAACGCCCAATCCTCATCCTTCATCCTCTCTGGTTTGGATTCCAAGAGCGACAAGTGTAGCTTCTTTCCATACAGATAGTCTTCTATCTGCATCCTCCAATAACTAAAGTTCGAACCATCGAACTTCTCGATTCCTGTTGATTTGCCTTCTTCTGCCATGTGTGTTCGTTAACCTCATAACCTGGAGCTCTGATACCAGTTGTTGGGAATTTGAACGCGATCACTAATCTCGCCCAAGATCAACCACGATCACACAAATCATTGAATAGAAATGAAAAAGAAAAGAAAGAGAGACAATTGCAGACAAAACACAAGTTTTACGTGGTTCGGCAATATGTGCCTACGTCCATGGGATCACACACTTTTACTATTGATTGAAGATTAGAAATGAGAGAAAGTTCTTGAAAGAGAAAATACACAATATCACAGAAGAACACAAAACCAAAAAAAACTAAACAACTCTACGATTGTTGCAACTCTATCAGCTTATAAAGGCATCCCCATATAGACGGATCGATCGGTCTAAAGACACTCTCAGTTTCTCGCTTGCAGACATGACCGATCAATCGGTCTAACAGAAAATTAGGTTTTTCTTCATATTCTCAACACATCTAAAATTCTTTGAAACCAGTTTTTCTTTTTCTATATATGGACATGGATGTTGATGTTAGCCCAAAACTTGAAAAATCTCGAGCAACGCACAAAAATTTGAAACTGAATCATTAGGTTAGACCCCAAATTCGTTTTGGTGTAATGTGTATTTTTTTACTTTTAAATTATTGATTTTGATTGTTTTTTATCTTTTCAAATTCTATTTACGATGCACATGGCATGTTACATAACTTTTATAATTGAAAAAATTATCAAAAAGTTAATGGCTACTATAAATGGCTAAAAAACTTATCAAATAGTTAAATTGGCTCCATTTGGGTAAATAACTTATTGACTTATTTGATTTATAAGCAGTCAAATAAATAATTTCGTTTCGTTTTCCAAATAAGTAACCAAATAAGTCAATAAGCCAAAATAACCAAATAACTAAATAAATCAATAAGCCAAAATAAATCTAAAAAAAGCCAAATAAGCAAATAAGCAAGTATCATTCCAAACGAAACAATTAAGCAAATAAGCCAATTGAGTCAAACAAAGTTGTTTATTCATATTTTTACTCATTTGTCAATAAGCAAATAGGCAAATAAGCAAATTATCAAATTGGAGCAATATAAGTAATGATTTTAGTAATTACGTTGACTGGGCTATGTAACTGATTCTAAGATGATATAAAATCATTTGTTTTGCTATGTGTAAAATTATATTTCTTTGATTAATTTAAAAAAAAATACATAAATAACAACTCTTTAAATTTACACGTTGAATGACAAAAAATTATACAAAACGAGAGTTAAAAAAATATTTCATCTCTCTGCATTCCAAAAAAATATTTTCTCAACAATTTAAAAATGTCAAGCTTCCCCTTTAATTAAACTAAGGGAAAAAAACTCAACAAAGTAACCTTGGTTTATGAAATAAAATTTAATTAATTATTAATTTGTTGCCCTAAACTAATAAATTTTAATTTTGAGTAAAATTTTGGATAAATTTTCTAAATTTGTAGAATTACCATTATTTTATTTTAGTTTCTTAACAACATGAGAATAAATAATAGTTATTCTCAATTGTTAAGAAACTAAAATTCTCTTTCTCTCTCACCACATTCATACACATACCATAAAGCTTTACTTAATTTATAACAAAAAAAATGTTTCTCTTACCACCCAAATTTAATTTGTACCTAATTTATATGATACGTTATTAGGTAACTACTAAAGAATTCTAGAAAATAATTCGAATTGACATTGAAAGTTAGACCTCTTGCCAAAATATTAACATTTCTTTTGTAAAAATATTTGAATAGTGCATATTTTGTTCAAAATATAATATTATTTATTTAATGTTTTAATTAGTTTTTCAATATTAAGTTATATATTATTGTATATTATTTTTAATATTTGAAATTGATGCCATCTACATGTAATTTACTTAGCGAGTAATAATTAAAAATAATTAAATCTTATTATATCGTTAAAAACGTGTTGCGTGGGCCCGGCTGCTAGTAATTATATGGGGTTAGAATTTTTAGGATTGTCTATAAATAGGAATCTATAATTCTAGTTATTTTGTGGAGAGTTGAATTAAATTGGTAGTGATATAGGAAAAGACGAAAAAATACTGGGGCCATGGGAGTAACCCTTGATGAATGGGGGAACAAAATTTGTTTTAAGATTCGAGTTATGGGTGTCGAATTTCAGGATATTTTTTGTCTCAAAATTATGTATTCTACAGTTATACTAGATTATCTCTCTCACTCGTAAACATATGCAGATTGTGCTGAATCACGTAAATTTTTGCGTAATTTTTTTATATGTGCATAGATGTATTTCAGTTTGCGTGCAAGGATTGGTGTTCAAATTCTAACACGTAAATAACACCGCATGATACTTAGAAACAATATTTTGAAAATCAAACCGTTAAAAAAATCGAAAAAGATATTTGTAGATGGCCAGTTCAACTGTTATTGAATCGAAATCTACATGTGACCAGGGATGGAGCCACTGAGGGCCTAGAGGAGGCATTTGACCCACTGATTTTTTAAAAAAATATATTTTTATTTACATGTATTTTAAGATTTTTACAAATATGCCCTTAGTCAATTTTACATTTGACCCCACTGAGGCATTGACCCAACCCATTCACAGTTTCACATTTTACATCTGGCTAGGGTTTTTACCTTGCGTCGCCTCAGTCCCCGCTCGCCTCAGTCCTTGCTCAGGCCTTTGCGTCGCTGTCGTTCACGTCTCCTCACGGCCTCAGGTCCTCACCGCCTCGCGTCGCCACTCGCCGCTGCTCATACCCTTGTGTTGCCACTCTGTATTCACTAATCTCTGATTTATTTTTAGTGGCTGTTGCCATGATGGCGACTGGACTTCTCCAGGGAAGGAGATTTTTATATTATTTATAAATATAAATAATATAAATAATATACTAATTCCTATTCCCTTGTTCTGCAAATGCAATATATTATATTATTTATATATCTATTATCTTAGACTAAGTAGTACAATAGCTTTGAATTTTTATATATTGAATTTGTATATATTGAATTTGAGGTTCAAAAGCTTTGAGTTTTTGTGATATGCCCTAAATTTACTTTTTGAATTTTCTTGTTGAAGTTTTGTGACTTGTGGGGGTTTTCGTAGAGTTTTTTATGATTATTAATAATACATATTTTTATATTTAAAATTATTCAAGTATTTTGTTAGAATATGTGAATTTTATTGGCCATTGAAATTCAGATTTCAATAGTTTGATCAATTACAATTGAATTGGCCATTCAATTGCAA
>JAOTRH010107941.1:0-15510 GCA_034768845.1 Heliamphora exappendiculata | reverse complement strand
GTATTGTTGATCTCATGGAGGAAATCTCAACCATTGATGACTCAAAGTACTGTACACTATCTGAACACAATCAATCATTCACTTCAGGATTAAGAATTCGTGCAATACATGATAATACGGGATGTGGATCAATTCATATAGTAAGTATAGAATTGATCACCCCATTGATCCCGCTCAATACACTCCAAGTGTACTAACACATCGAGCTCGAACATCGAATTCCCAAAACCTGAATTCAGCTCGTTCGACCTAGCCAAGACCAGCTGCTATAACGATGTACTACAATCGTACCAATAGAATGTCCGGATCCATTGCGATTGTGAGCCTACCTGTATAATTTGTCAGAACCTATGACCTGATCTTTCGTGCAGCGTGCACCGAGTCAAATACTGGACAGAATATACGGACTATGCATTCATTCATCACAAATATACATATGAAACCATGAATGCAAAAACATCTCAAATATTTCTCATTAATATGCCTGGGATCAAGAATAAAAGACCTAAAAAGTATGGCTTTTCAGTATACATTCCTAACAAAAGTCGCCTGACTCCAACGAGTCACTCGACTAAACACGTCACGTAGACAGAACATCTCATAGGTATCCAATAACCTATATCAACCAAATCATAACTCTCATGCAATAGCACGTCACTACACATTACTGCACAACTCAACGTCTCGCCATCAGATCACTAATACCAAGGCTACAGATCAACCTCAAATCAAACACGATCTCCGTTGTTTGAAAAATCAAACATGATCCTCGTGATCTGAAAAAGCGAACAGGTCGACTGACATATAGCATCAACTCCAACGCAGAACACATACATCAATTCCTTGAATCCATAACAATAGAATAGTCGAACCCAAGACACCAACCAAAACTTAATTCTTACACTTAGCAATTTCCTCACTAAACTTATCATGGCCCTTTCGTTCCATATCAAGCAGTCGTGTCGGTCTAAACAGACCACGCCAACCAAGGCTTCCCAAACATCATATCCTTCCTGATTCATACTTTATCATACTCTCGGGACTAACATCCACACAAACAACAGTTATGCCGAAGCACAACACTTACCACAGTCGATAACCACTTCTCGACTCCAAGAACTCTAAGAATTTTGAGCAGCTCAAAGCTCCAAACAGGACCCAAGCGAGACTCACAAAAGTCTACCAGAAACCCATCATACACATATCACAGCCGCACTGTTCTGACAAAATCCCCGCTCTGCCAAGAGCTAGAGACACAACCACACGCACACAACAATCAATGATCCTCAACTGATCATTGCAAAGAACACTACGTCTCAACACCAACTCTCTTGTCTATTAAAAATAAATAGCATAGGGGACACAACCCATATAGTTCAACTATCATACAAATAAGCCACACTGACTAGGTTTACCATGACCAATCATGTTTACCACACTCACACGTACTCTTTTACGATTTTCCACCGTGGAGAATACTAACCCCATCATGCAATTCTTTACGATTTCCAACCGTGGGAGCAATCGGATCCCAAGTGACACAAGAGACGTTCAGATGTAGAGAGTCTCGCACCACGCGTCGAAGCCACGAAGAATTCGTCTTATAATCACCCAATCACGGCGACACAAGTCCTTGAGTCACAACTCCAAGGGTCACACATGGGTACAAACCCACTGAGATTCCACAGTCTCAGAACACAACTAAATTTGAACCAATCAAGGACCTGGCATCTCCATCCAACCGAGATGAAACAACTCGCACCAGACAATCGTCTATAAGAAAACTATCTCTCTCCTTCCATCCAAAAGAAAGACAAGGGCCAACAAGAAATCATGACCCAACCTTAGCGTACTGAAGTACTCCTCAACACTTAGCCTCTAAGAACTCTGTAAGTCCTGCCTCGAGGCCACATCGACTACAGTCACATAGCTGCTATTAACTCTTACCACAATACCCAGAACATCCGCTACACCAAGCTCTCAACGCTCAGACCTCATTCACACACGTGAACACCATCCATCTGCATACCTGGTACAACACATACAATTGCGCCCAAAATCTCACTTCACAAGGTTGCGCTACACAACCTAACTCCTGCTAGGAAAACCACAATCACGTCACAACCTCGAGCTCACTGTCCAAGGCACAGCATCAAATAAGAAACCCAATCCTTAGACATTTCATCTAGAGTTACTATTAACTCCCACAACCATGCAAGCACCTTTCGCACTTTCGCTCTCAAGCATACATCGATTACAGGCATCGTACCCTACGATTTCTCACCTATCACCACAGGCCAGGAAAACCACACGGTCCATTGATGAACCTCATCACTCCACACTTTGTTCCCATGGGTAAACAACATCCCTATGTCTGAACCCAAGGTGCAACACAAATAATCTCTAGACATCTCATACCCAGGATGCGTCATCTCAGCACTAAGCCAACCACATGAACCTCTCACGGTTCCTAAAAGCGATCTCCTAATCATTAGGATATCGACCAAACCACAAACCTGCATTCTCGTAGGAATCTCACAGAATCGATACCCATCACAGGAACCCTTACACATTCCCATACAGCCGTAACCCGTGCTCTTCCTAGCAGAATTACAACTCATACTCATTCCCACATCCTTGAGCTCACGACGTATCGGCCAGAACCATGTATACCAAGACTCCGAAGGGATTGTCGCTCTCCCTGATCCAATCACATTGACTGATTTCCCAGGGTCTTTGACACCCCAGCACCTCGATTCACAAGGTCAACCACAACACAACTCTAACACCCACTAGCCTACTCTCAAGGGGAGCCAGCTACTATAACCAAGCCATCAATTAGGCTTCATCTGCACCTGAACAAATGTTGCTCGTACTAACACCTAACAGATATCAATCGAGGCCAACCTCACACGGCTAAACCCAACTCACTGATGAGTTCCACAACATACCAAACGATCGATGCTCAACCCATAACCCTGCTTCTGCAACTGATAGCAACCGAATCGCATAACCAAGACCCAAACAAAAGTCTCGTCGTCTCTAAGGGTGTACAGGTCATATATGAAGAAAGCATGAAACACAACAACCTAAGGTCGATCTATCATGTTATTTCTACCACATACCACATACTCATACTAACATGTAGCCACAACGATCATGCAGAGACAGCACCGATACCGAGGAGAATTGACAAGAATGACGGGTCACTTTGGATAACCCACTTAGATTCTTTGCTAGAAATTACGTCCATGAATCGTGTTTCTAACATGGCTTCCAAATTTGTTAATCCAAAGGCTCGAAGGCAAAACTAATCAATCCTAAGGTTCAACCTCCATACTCATATATACACGACATCAACAGCTCAAGTTCAAAAGACATGCAACCAAGCACACACACATCCTCACAAGGTGATGTACCCTCGTCTCCCACAGCTCATAGGTATTCGAATCCAGAGCTTTGATACCAAGTTGTCATGCTCTAAACTCTGGGTCACGCGAAAAGCCATAGAACAACCACCAAACCGCCTAAACAAAAGAGATTTAAAACCAGAAGATCAAACAAGACCAAAACTTTTGTAGAAACGTACTACCGAGGATTTATTGATTTAAAAGAGTAGCCAAAAGACTACAGTTACAGCCTCACAAGCTAAGCCTTTCAAAAAAAGAAACAAAATACGTGTTTGAATAAGAAAATCTTTTCGTTTTAAAAGAAACTTAGGCCGTTCCAAAATCTACCTCGAAGCACACAGGTTTATGTGAAGCAAAAACTATTTGAAAATTTCGTTTGTAAACCGTTGATCCCAACAACGAAAAACGTAGTATGAAACTACGAAAAATAACAACCAACCCAAGGTTCTCTTGAAAGTATTAAAACATGCATACATTCATAATTATAGTATATGATTTACAGTATTTTACAAATAAACATGAGAATATACAACAAGTATGAGCTACCTATTAGGAAAAAATAGACGTCTTGCCATCACCCACATTCGGGGACCACTAGGTCAACCTATAGGACCACGCTTACCTGAAAATGGTTTTACAGTAAAATCTTACACCTGAGCCGAAGTCCAATAGAAAACAGACAGTAAAACTGTAAAAGCAGGCTAGGCAATCATAAGCGTGCGGGCTCAACCACAGGAGCCAAAAAGGTTTTTCTTCCAAAATTACAAGTTTGCATCAGACTACCACGAATCTCAAAAAAGTTTTATCTCATAAAACCTCACATTTTTCATACTTCAAACTATGCATATCATCCTAACAGATATCATGCCACAGTTAAGAGAAAGCTGTAAATAAACAGTAAGCTCGACTCAAGCCACACAACCAAGGAGAAGATAAAATATAGTCTTATGTACCGACTCTGCCACACCGACAAAGGTAATAACTATAGACTCTCGTCCATTACCCTCGACCCGCAGGTTTAGTAATGACAAGCTCTATACGGAGTCACATTAACGATGCCATTAACGGAGGCAACCGAACCACTCAATTTACGTGAACTAGCCCGAATGTGCAGAGTACCTGCTGCTTAATTTACGGGACCTGAGCCCGAGGGTACAAAGCACCCAATCACACTCAATTTACGGGGACTAACCCAAAGGTACAGAGCACCTACGCTGCACACATTTTTGAACTTACACCGAGGAGCAATAGAAGCCCAAGTCAACACAACCACTGTCACGGTACATCTATGGAGAACATTTAAAAATCCACCGTAGCTCAACTATGAAAAACCAAAAAATAGTTTATACAACACATGTATAAAAGAGATCCAATCCATAAAGATGGAGATCTAAAACCATTTTCAACAAAACGTTTAAAAGGTGAGACTCAACCCCGCGGGTTAGTTTTAAACCTCCGAAAAGACATTTTTTACCCGATTTTACAAATTACCGTTTTTAAACCTCCTTTTGAAAACCACAGATGTCAACACACCCGAATCATGTACACAACCAAGAAAAGGCGTAAAAATCCACTTTTACCCAAAAACTAAGGTTTATACATGAAAATTACATTTGATGTATTTTTTACCCGGTAAAAATAGGTATAATCACATATATCACCCTTATACAGTAGTAGGGTCTAGAATGCTACCTCGTTGGGTCAAAACCCGAAGCTTAAAAAATCAAACCTCGACAAAACAAAAATCTATCCAGATATATACGAAGCCCCCGGCACCAACATTGAGGATCCACTGTTGGACTGCTGAAAACCGAGCCCCGGGCCCTCAAAAATCTAGAGAGAAGGCAAAGAGAACTGAAACTTAACTTAGAAGTAATCTTTTTCAAAATATCTCCAAGCCTGATATTTATAGAAAAACTCCAAAATCTGCCAAAATCCTCAGTTCAGTCGACTTGACCCCCACTCCAGTCGACTGAACAGCCTACTGGAAACATGAAAATTGCCCTGCGCCACGATCCAGTCGACCGAACACCCTAGTTCAGTTGACCGAACTAGAAAATCTCGGTCCAGTCGACTGGGCCAACCCCTCTAGCCAACCGAACCTTAGGGCAGTGTGTTTTTCTGCGTAGAAACTGATTTTCAGCTTTAAACCAAATCAAACAAGCCTCAACGGAACCTAAACATGTGCCAAGGGTGTACTTAAAACATTCTAGAGATTCCGAGATAACTCGAACACTTAATCATTCAAAAATGAATCGGGTCGGCGTCTCACACCTAAATATTCTACTTTTCAAGAGCTTTTCAACGGTATAAAGTACATAAAAATGGAGTTCGAGAAGAGGTCGAAAAAGCCTTGGGAAGTTGGCAGTTCCAGGCGGCGACGCACAAGAGCGATAGCAGTATGTTTGAGGTGATTTTCCAGCATTTTTTCAAGTTGTTTTTAAGAAAACTTTTTCATAAAAAATAGTACATTTTAAGATCTTTTCAACGGTATAAACTACGTCAAAATGGAGTTCGAGAAGAGGTAAAAAAAGCCTCGGGAAGTTGGCGATTTCAGACGGCAGCGCATCAGAGTTTTGGCAGTCAGTTCCAGGAAATTTTTTGACAACTTTTCAAGCTGTTATCGAGCACACTTTCCCATAGAAACATAGTAAATTTCAATAGTTTTCCAACGGTATAAAGTACCTTAAAAACAGAGTTCGAGAAGAGGTCGAAAAAGCCTTAGGAAGTTGGCAGTTCCAGACGGCAGCACTGTGGTGCGGTGGTAGCAGTTTTAGGCTGGTTTTTTGTCCTTTTTTCAAGTAGTTTTCTAGAATATTTTATGACAAAAAAATTTTATATTTTGAGTGCTTTCCAACAGTATAAAGCTCGTAAAAAACGGAGTTCAGATGCGGCGACAAGGGCGGCGTCGATGATGCCCAGTGGTGGTCGGTGGTTACTCTCTCCAAGAACTAATTTGTGTTAATTTTTTGATGTATACGAGACTGATATGATATATCAGTATATATCAGATAATATTATGAAATCTTGATGCAATCAGAATACTGAATCAAAGGCGAACAGAGATTGAAATAGCTGATTCTCTTTGGGAGACTGAAACACCTCAGTGCTTCACTTGGATCATAAAATTAGAATATATGCATATCATGTTTATATATATATGAACTACGTAGATGATTGCATATCTGTTTTATTTATCGTGTTAATTTAATTAATTCAAAATTTTAGTTTTAATTAAAATATTTTGTAATGAAAAATAAAATAAATTTTTTTAATTAATTAATTTTAATTAAATGAAAAAGTGTTAGATATTTTATTTTTTACAAAATATCACATTTAAGATGATTTTTCATAAAATTGGACATCTTGAAAAAACGTGAGAATTAATTCTGGATTTTGAATTAATTAAATGAAAAAATGTTTAATCGAAATAAATTATTCTTTTTCAAAAAATGTGAAATGAAAAATAAAATAAATAAATGTCTTTAATCACTACCTTAACTAAAAAGCTGAAGAAAAAAACTGTGTATTTATTAAATTTTATTTGTTATACATTTAAACATGAAAAGATGGTTTGATAAATCAGAATCTTTGAAATTGTGCACACGGGAAGATGTTTGATTCTTTTAGATCGTGTGATTTTTAAAATTAATAAATTTATTTTAATTAAATAGATTTTTATAACCCTAAAAAATGTTTTAGAAATTTAAGTAGGGGAGAAAATTTATTTACAGATAAATTATGCGGTCTCCATCACCAATTTGAAGGCAATGCAATTAAACCTTGCGTGTCGACAATAAGGCCTTCCTCCCCAATAGACAGATTAATTGCGGTATCGACAGTACAAAACTCCTTTATGGATAATGTTAGTGTTGATCACTTCTTCAACTGAAAGATTTATTACGAAGTGATTGATTGGGATTAAGTAATGGTTAGCACTTAACTGTATATAATAGTATTCTATCAAACTGAGTCAGTGTTATTATATATTGGATCGAAACTATACCAGCTATTTAATTTTACTTGGCAGGATCAGTTGCCTAGATAGTAAAATTAAAAGAAATTTGCCTGTCTAGTCTTATGAAGGATAGTAAACGTCCTCCCAACGAGGCATACTATTATCAAGTTATCAGGCTGTTGGCGAATTAATTTTAAAATGGTAGAGGAAATCAAATTAAAATGAATTCAAAATTTTACTAATCATAATTAACGATTTTTTTTAATTATGTGATTCTTAGGATTAAAATGTCATTCAACCCACTCGCTTTAATACTCAAAGAAAACAAACTTACGGGACCAAATTTTATTGACTGGAAAAGTAACTTGGATATAACTTTAACTACCAATAGTATTTTTTCAATACCAGAAAATGTGTCTATTTCAGAAAAATATTCTTTTTCTAGAGCGAAAGGCACGAAGACGAAAAATGTTCAAAAACATGGATACACGATTTTTAGGGTAGTTAGTGGGCCATGGACTGGTGTGAAAAAACTGAAAGGCAGAAGTTTTCACTGCAACCAGACACGACACTGAAAACTGCTATGTCCAATATTTCTTAGAAGGCAGAACATACAGGGTAATTTCTGTTCACTAGTTGTATAAACATGTTTAGCGGTGTTACCACCGGTATCTGGTACATAGATACGGAAGCCACTAATTATGTCTACAATTCATTGTAGTGGTACCAAAAAACCTGACAACTTAGTGATGGGGAGATTTACTTGCATATGGGCAATAATACAAAGGTAACAGCAATTGCAGTAGTAGATGTCACTCACAGTTTTAGTAGAGATTGTGTTTTAATATTAAGAGATTGTCTTTATGTACGTGTCACTAGAAGAAACTTAGCTTCCATTTCTGGATTGGTTAAAAATAGATATTTGATTTATTTTAATAACTCAGTTGTAAGGACCCGATTTTAAACCATAGGATTAGTGACGGTAAACTGATAAAACATTAGGTCATAGTAAGATTAAAATCTTAACATGATCAAATTCTAAGAATCAGACCATGAGAATCAAAACCCTCTAACCTCGAAGATCACTAAGTTATCTTAAGAACAATCACTCAAAACCCTAAAGAGCTAAACTTAGAAATGAAACTCTAAGCCCCAAACCCTTCTTAAGAAATGTTGACCTGGCCTCGTAACATTTCAGGCCCAACAATCTATTTGTGTTGTCCTATAGCAGTAAAACCCGAATTCCAAACTCAAAGAATAAGAAAATTAAACCCAAGCTCCAACGTGAAAAGAAAATTATATTCAAAGGCCTATGCCTTGTAATTTTTAATAATCACACTTCGATCCCAAGTTTTTAAGATAACTATACTTTCATTTTAAGATACCAAAATTCATAGCAAGTTATCAATGCCGTAAGAAGATACTTAAATCCCCATCCAGATTACACCAAAGAGTTCCTAAAACTATTCGTATTAATAATTACACACTAGTTCCCTACGTCTTTAAAATTTTACAAAAGCTCTTGAGATATTTTTCACCCATAATTCTCTACAACCAACATTGATTAATATATATATATATATACATATATATATATATATATATATATTAAATACATATATATCATGTGTGCGAGATCACCTAAGAGTATGTGCCGACTTTATTTTAATAAGATAAAATACAATATTTCAAATCAAATCAAATAAAATTTCAACTTTCATGAAAAGATAATTATATTTTCAAGACTTGCAAAAAAATAATAAAATAGAATTAAATAATAAGAATAATAATAAATAAATAAATAGTCAAATAATATAATAAATGTTTAAAAATAATAGCAATCATAAAGTTTTTAAATAATAACACTATTACATCAATATTAAAAGACCACGCTTAAAAATTTTAAAAAATTACTTTTTATTAAAGTGTGATAAAAAAATAAAAAATTACTTAATCACACTTTATCAAATAAAGATATTCCGTACATAAATAAACAGAGTTAAAGCATAAACCACGTTACACATAAAGATATCACCTTATGTAATTCATTTACATATTCCGTACATAAATAAACAGAGTTAAATAAGCACATAACCATATATAACCACATCACGACACCACCCGTGAAAATCAACATTCAATCACGGAACAACCCACACGACCACCACTGGCCTAAACACTCCCAACACGGCCATCACAGACCAACGACGCTCACCTGCGCCAACACAAACCCAACATCGAACCACGCACCTAACCGTGCATCAACAAGTCGTATCTACCATGCACGACACCCAAGAGGGCGACACTCAAATGGACACCCGAGGCCACGACACGACTCCCGGAACCACCACACAACCAACTAAACCCCAAAAGGAATCCACAGGTATTTGAATAAATTAATTTTCATAAATTAATCAATTGAATACCATAGGACACCAATCGGAAACAAAAACTCAACCGTAGAACCACCAAAACATAGCCCAGAGGTTCAGTCGACCAAACCAAACCCCCAGTCGATCGAAGACCACACTGGAAAAACCAAAAACACCAAACACACGGTTCAGTCGACCGATCTCCATGGTTCAGTCAACAGAATATCGGCGGAACTTGATTATGAGCTACGGGTTTCTACATCTAAACCCCAAACCGAAGCCTTTGAACTCCGATCCAACATCTGTGAACTTCCACACACCTAGGCCTAACACCGAGACCTGAAAAAAAACTCCTGACACCCGATTCCATCCACAGAAATCGCAAAAAATGAAACTTTGAAACAAATGCAGATCTATAGCAATCTACCCATTAAAAATACCGATGTTTACCCATAGCACCCTTATACAGCAGTAGGGTCTAGAATCCTACCTCGGTGAGTTCAAAACTCGACGCTTCGAACCATGTGCAAAATCGAGCTTTGCCGGAATTGAAATCTGACCGGATGGTTGCGTAGTCCACCGTGCCAAAAGTAAGGATCCGCTGTTGGATCGTTGAAAATCGAGCCCCGGGCCCCCCGAGAACTTAGAGAGAAGGCAGAGAGAAAACGAGAAACTTACTAGAGAAGTTTTGAAAAATATCCTTTTGAAAATATCTAACTACAGATATTTACAAGACTCTAAAATATCTTTTTTTTGAAATTTTGAAATTCGCGCCATAACACCCCGTGGACCCCAGAACCTTCCCTACATGCATCTCTACCCTCAAACATGCATAAAAACATATAAAACATGCTGCAACGAAAATACATAACGCGCGTCGAACAACGCCGAAAAAGAAAATGGGTCAGGGTCTCACAACTCTACCCCTTAAAGGAATTTTGCCCCCAAAATTCGACACAAGGTCAACAGAAACAACCCGATGATCACAATCAACATAGGTACACGAGATGGTTAGCCAAACCATTTTTAGGATATAGTCAAACAAGGTCAGGCATCCTAAATAATGGGCAACTATCTCAAAGACTCGGGATCTACAACACTCCCAACCTCACAATCTTACCAACCACTGCCTCAACACAGCACACCATCCACGAGATCCATAACCAACCCCAAACAGATGCAATGATGAATCTGACCCAAAACCTGCAGATTCAGGAAGTACCTCTGCTCGCTGAAGGCATATCAGCATCCTCCGACACGATCGGTGTCCTCGAAGCTATAAGAGAATACGCTTGGGGCAATACCATCCTGTCCCGTCCACTGGTACTCGACGCTATCGGCTGGCACACTGACTGAACTGACGTTCCCCTATCTGTCACTCGGGAAGTCTGAACTGCAGAAGGCTGCTGTCGACCCTGCGCATACGAACCCACTGGTGTGTCCTCCCTACTCGGCGCATTGCCTCCCTGGGGACAAGTCCTATGAATTTGTCCGGATTGTCCACACTCATAGCAAACTGACGGTTCCCTCCCCTGCGGCTGCACTGGAGCCAAACTCTGGGATGGTCTCGGCTGTAAACAATCCGCCACACGATGCCCCGACTGTCTGCATCAAAAATAGGTCAACTCTCTCTGCTCTGGCCTCCCAGACGAAGCCATAGATGCTGATGGTGCAGAAAACTGCTGTGGTCCAGATGGATAAAAGCTAGGACCAGAGGACTTCTGCCTCTTATTGGAACGCGCAGCTGTCTGCGCCTCTGCTCCTCCTAGTGATGTTTTGGCCTCCCTGGACGCTCGAGTCTCAGCCAAAGCATTCTCAACCCTCACTGCTGCCTCCACCAGCTCTCTGAACACACAAAATCCCATCACAGCCACTCGCTCCTTGATTGTCGGCCTCTAGCCCCGCTCAAACCTCATCGAAAGCAACTCATCTGTGCACTCCACCTCTAGTGCAAACCGAGACAAGCTCGTAAACCTGCCCTCGTACTGCATGATGTCCATGGCCCCCTGGGTAAGAGAATAGAATTCCTCCCTGCATAAGTCTCTCCTCGAAGCTGGGAAGTATCTCTCAAAAAATACTCGTGTAAAAGCTGCCTATGTAACCCCCGCTGTGTTCCTAGCATACCTCCACCACTGGTGAGCATCACCTCTCAGTTGAAAGGTGGCAAAAGAAACCTGCAACTCATCCTCCATAATCTGCAATGTGTCCAAGATCCGAGTCGTCAACTCCAATCACTCTATCGCCATAAGAGGATCAGGATCTCCTGCAAAGGTAGGTGGATCCATGCGCCTGAACTCTCGCATTGCCACTGTAGCCCTCGCCTCAGGTACTGCCTCCCTTCCCCTAACAGGCTCACCCCTAGCAACCAGCTACTGGAAAGAACCAACCAGCACACGCAACAACTCCGTCGCGTCCATCGGTCCTTCGGTAGCATTAGCATCCCCAGCATCAGGGATAAGAATATCCCCTTAGCCAGCACGGCCACGGCTTCGACCACGTCCTCGCCCTCTCCTGGCCGACATCACGTCTATATGAAAAAGATAGGACGTGAGATGCGACACATAGTATAAATCGCACAAGCATGCTAACACATAAGCACATAGGTTCATGCTAAATAACCCCACATACCGAGGAGAACCAACAAGAATGAGTCATCAATCTGGTAACCTACTCAGACTCCCTGCTAGAAATCACGTCAGCTAAACGCGTTTCTAACTTGGCTTCCAAGTTTGTTAATCCAAACGCCCAAAGCCAAGACTAATCAATCCCACAGTTCAACCCCATGCTTACATGTACACATCGTTCACATATTTAACATGCTGACACATAGACGTTTTATCAAAGCATCTAAACACATGCAACCAAGCACATGCAATCAACCTCACACGGTGATACAACCTCTTCCCACGGCTCATAGGTATTCGAACCCAGAGCTCTGATACCAAGTTGTCACACCCCAAACTCCGGGCCACGTGAAACACACCCATAAACAACCAAACGCAACACTCAGCCCGAGAACATACTCTCAAAGTAAACCATACACGCATTTTATATAAACGCCAAACGGCAACATTACACGTCTCCAATGCCCCAAAAACATGTTACAGCATACATGTAACAAAAGAACAAAAGGGAAGACTACTGCTCTTCCACCTCTCCCGCACCTCCTAATTAACCTGCGTGAACGGTAGCTGAAGAAAAGCAAATTCCACACCGTGAGCCAATGCTCAGCAGATTCTAACCAACACATGCAATATAAGCTAAACATGCTTGATAAACGAAGTGCAATTTTCGACTCTCTTTCATGCTAATCAAAATAATTTGAAACCGTTTTAGATCACGACTCACCAGAGCCAGAAAATAATTTTCACATGGAAGGGAAAGCGAGGATAAAAACTATTTTTCGACTCATTAGAGCCTTGAAAATGATTCTTGTATTACGACTCCCGCAGGTCATTAATACAGTTTTTTAAGAAAATTAGTTTGTTCGTCCCAATATGCAGTACATGCAATCCATGAATCTTCTCAGACTTTCACCGAAGGACCACTGCCCAACTAATGCATCTTCTTGAACTTTAATCGAAGGATTACCGTAGCCCCAATCGCACACACATCGGCTTTCGCAGCCTACCTCATACACCGGCTTCACAGCGTACCTCATACACCCACACACGCACACGTGCATCATTAACCAGGATTTACATCTACTGGATCACAGATTCATCTAATCCATTTCATACACATATGCAAACCTAAACCAGGATTTAAAGTATATAACCATGTATCAACACGATGTTCCACAAACCACGTCACATGCCTATAAAATTTTAGGTTTTAAAGCATAAACCACGTTACACATAAAGATATCACCTTCTGTAATTCATTTACATATTTCGTACATAAATAAACAGAGTTAAATAGGCACATAACCATATATAACCACATCACGACACCACCCGTCAAAACCAACATCCACTCACGGAACAACCCACACGACCACCACTGGCCTAAACACTCCCAACACGGCCATTACAGACCCACGACGCTCACCTGCGCCAACACAAACCCAACATTGACCCACGCACCTAACCGTGCATCAACAAGTCGTATCTACCATGCACGACACCCGAGAGGGCGACACTCAAATGGACACCCGAGGCCACGACACGACTCCCGGAACAACCACACAACCAACTAAACCCCAAAAGGAATCCACATGTATTTGAATAAATTAATTTTCATAAATTAATCAATTGAATACCATAGGACACCAATCGAAAACAAAAACTCAACCGTAGAACCACCAAAACATAGCCCAGAGGTTCAGTCGACCAAACCAAACCCCCAGTCGATCGAAGACCACACTGGAAAAACCAAAAACACCAAACACACGGTTCAGTCGACTGATCCCCATGGTTCAGTCGACAGAATATCGACGGAACTTGATTATGAGCTACGGGTTTCTACATCCAAACCCCAAATCGAAGCCTCTGAACTCCGATCCAACATCTGTGAACTTCCACACACCTAGGCCTAACACTGAGACCTGAAAAGAAACTCCTGACACCCGATTCCATCCACAGAAATCGCAGAAAATGAAACTTTAAAACAAATGCAGATCTACAGCAATCTACCCATTAAAAATACCGATGTTTACCCATAGCACCCTTATACAGCAGTAGGGTCTAGAATCCTACCTCGGTGAGTTCAAAACTCGACGCTTCGAACCATGTGCAAAATCGAGCTTTGCCGGAATTGAAATCTGACCGGATGGTTGCGTAGTCCACCGTGCCAAAAGTAAGGATCCGCTGTTGGATCGTTGAAAATCGAGCCCCGGGCCCCCCGAGAACTTAGAGAGAAGGCAGAGAGAAAACGAGAAACTTACTAGAGAAGTTTTGAAAAATATCCTTTTGAAAATATCTAACTACAGATATTTATAGGACTCTAAAATATCTTTTTTTTTGAAATTTTAAAATTCGCGCCATAACACCCCACGGCCCCCAGAACCTTCCCCAAATGCATCTCTACCCTCAAACATGCATAAAAAACATATAAAACACGCTGCAACGAAAATACATAACGCGCGTCGAACAACGTCAAAAAAGAAAATGGGTCAGGGTCTCACAACTCTACCCCTTAAAGGAATTTTGCCCCCAAAATTCGACACAAGGTCAACAGAAACAACCCGATGATCACAATCAACATAGGTACACGAGATGGTTAGCCAAACCATTTTTAGGATATAGTCAAACAAGGTCAGGCATCCTAAATAATGGGCAACTATCTCAAAGACTCGGGATCTACAACACTCCCAACCTCACAATCTTACCAACCACTGCCTCAACACAGCACACCATCCACGAGATCCATAACCAACCCCAAACAGATGCAATGATGAATCTGACCCAAAACCTGCAGATTCAGGAAGTACCTCTGCTCGCTGAAGGCATATCAGCATCCTCCGACACGATCGGTGTCCTCGAAGCTATAAGAGAATACGCTTGGGGCAATACCATCCTGTCCCGTCCACTAGTACTCGATGCTATCGGCTGGCACACTGACTGAACTGACGTTCCCCTATCTGTCACTCGGGAAGTCTAAACTGCAGAAGGCTGCTGTCGACCCTGTGCATACGAACCCACTGGTGTGTCCTCCCTACTCAGCGCACTGCCTCCCTGGGGACAATTCCTATAAATTTGTCCGGATTGTCCACACTCATAGCAAACTGACGGTTCCCTCCCCTGCGGCTGCACTGGAGCCAAACTCTGGG
>JAOTRH010107930.1:0-15511 GCA_034768845.1 Heliamphora exappendiculata | reverse complement strand
GATAATAATGACTAACAATAATAAATGAATATAGTGATTAAAGGAGAGATAAAAAGAGAGAGAAATGAATGAAAATGTTCTCACTAAAGGTGACGGCTTGTGGTGATGAGGTGATGGTCATAAATGATGAAGAAGTGTGGAAAGAATTAGCAATTTACAAAACGAGTAAAAATATTTTTTTTATTTATAAAAATTTATTAAATTTTAAAAATAAATTTTATTTTTTTTAAAACAAAAATAATTATAAAATATATTTTTATTTATAGTTTAGGAAATTCTTGAAAATAAAAACAAAAAATAATAAATGTAAATATTATTAAACAGGCTACAGTCTCTGAAAATATTTGTGAGTAAGTCGTCTCATTTTATTTTATCTTGCATTATGGTTTATGGATCACTTTCGTATTCTTAATTGTTTTTTTTTTCATCTGAGTTATACAAATGAGAAAATTTATTAGTTTTTTTATATTAGGTTATATTATTAAGTTAAATACATTAGAGTTTCATTTTTAAAATTTATTTCAGAATAAATTATATTTACTTCTTAACCATTTTAAAATAACTTATTTTTAAAAATTATTAGTGATATAGACAATCTTACTCCTTTTTTTTAAATTATAAAAGTGCATTGAACAATTAAAAAGAGTGAAAAATACACTGTTGATGATATGCCATGCATTAATTAATTTTGTGTTTGGGATTTTAAAATTCTATAATTTTTGTTACATACTTCCATTTTAAAAAATTATTTATATTTTTATAACCTACTTATTATATACTATAAAGCCAGATCCATATTGAATAAAAAAATTAAATGAGAATTTTCTTGAAAATGATAAATTAGAAATATTGAACTAAGAAAATTACAAAAAATAAAAAATAAAAAAACTTTCTCAATTAACTTTTAAATTTTGAAATTAGTGTCAAAAGTACAAATGTGATATAAATTTTAAATATTTATGATTATTTAAAATCATAAATGGTGTACAATATACCAGCGTTGTATAAATAATAAAAATTTAGTACTCAAAAAACGTAGAAATTCTAATTTTTTTACATGTAACAAAGAGGATATTTTCGTTTTTCTATAACAAGTTATTATTAAAAAAGTTACAACGAAAAAGCGATAATATTGTTAAACAAATACCTAAAAATACTAGGACAAAAAACAAAATTTATACTCAATTAATATTAATATAAATCAAGTTTGATGAATTATGAACAATTAAAATAACAGAAAATGACTGATTATATATATAATTAGTATTGTTGGGGTAGATATTGGAATTACAATAGAAAGCAAATCCAATCGATAAACAGAAATACAAAGGCTGTTAAAATTAACTGTGTATAGAAACAGAATGATAGCAGAACAACTAAAATCTACTAAAGCAATAAAAAAAAATACAAAAACTGGAAAGACTAAAATTAAAGAACAAGTTACAGATAGTAGGTATAGACCGAGGCTCATATTTGACACAATCTACTTAAGACGAAATTGTCCTCGCTACGGTGCTTGGAGTTGACAGCGAATGTCTACCGAGATACAAAGATCTTCAAGAATCAGAAGTAGCACAACAATCTGATTCTTCGGAAAAAAAAAACTGTGTTTAAACTCTCTCATCGAACGATGGGTATGCAGATTATGTGCAGAAGCAAGAGCACAGACTGAGGGTAGGAAATTGGGAAAAATAGTGTTTGAAATAGGTAGAGAGCAATAATTTTTAAAAAGGCTTCAATGCTGACAGTTCGGTCTAACTTGAATAGACATGAACCCGGTTCGACTTAGCAGTTGGTCTGCCCAATAGGCGCAAACCGTTTCGGACTCCAACGGTTTGTTTTCACTTTCAACGGTCAGGAAGGGTAATCGAAAATTTAATTAAATAAAATTTTTAAATTTTAAATTTAAATAAATAAAATTTTAACAAAAATATAAGAATTGACCTGACTTGGCCAATGGATCACGGTCCACAAACCACATACCTGAGCCCGACTTGACCGATCGAATAGGTGGCGGCGCGCGTGTGTAGGGTTTAGGTTGAACACATCATTGGGTAAGTTCTCTCCTGTCCACAAAATTGAGTGTCCCCAAGAGGCACACTTCTTAGGCCAAACTTGGCTTATATAAGCCATTTAACAACTATTCTCCCAACCAATGTGGGATGTAGTATAAGCTGCCAACTTTAATGACACACTTTTAGAGTCAATTTTTCATTCACCCATTAACGATTTTGAATGTCATAAAATTCATAATTAATTTACTTATAGAGATAAACATTTTAGGACATGAAATTATTAAAAAAATTAATTTAATTCAAAAATATTTAACTTCAAAATTAGCGAAAACTCATGTTTAAATTTGTTCAAAACCCATTTATTTTCCAACAAGTTTATCATCACTTAGAAAATAATGTAGTTATTTAAAATAGAAATATAAAATTACATAACAAAAGAGTTGTAATATAAAAAAAGTTAAAAAATTATTTTAACTATATATATATAGTTAGAGAGTTACATATTAATTAGAGTAAAAACTGTTCAAGATTTTAACATTTTTTTTTTAAAAATAAAATCTTATAAAATTGTTAAAAAATAAACAAAATTTATTTCTAAATAATTATCAAAATAAAATATCTCACCAAATCTTCCTATTTTATTTTACGTATAAATGGTTTTTTCATTACCATTGATAAACCATTGGTCCTCAATATGATTCTGAATACCGTATTGAATAATGTATCAATTTTTTTATTGGTAAAATATGTACGGGTAAAATACCACGTACCATTTTGAAAATATCTCTTTAAAATATTTTTTATACATTTAAAAAAAATATTGTTCAATAATAAATAATTTAGTATAACATACATAATTATTTTTTTAAAAAAATATTTTAATTAATTAGTCTAAATTAAAATTTAATCTTATTATTTATATTGAGATAGCTAATTTGAAAATAATAAAATTTAACATGTATATTTTTTAATAATAATAATTTAACATTGATTAGTTTTAGAATTCTCCTTTTATACTATATTTGATACTTGAATTAGAGTATAAAAATAAAAACAAAAACAAAAATAAAAAAATAAGTAAAAAATATTTTTTAAAAAAAACTAATTATAAATCGATATATTATCAACATGACCCGATATAAGACGGTACAAACCGAACTATTTAAAGCAGTACCATTTTATATTGTCACTACGTCATATTCTATATTTATGCGTTCGCAATGAATTATAATATAAATGATTTTTGATTACTTTTTTTTTATATCACGTAGGATTCTATATATAAGGAAAAGAGAAAGCGAATTACATTCAATTGTTTACAATCGAGAATCAAAATTGTAACTTTTATTATAATTAGTAGTTGGGACAATGCTATTAGATTACAAAAACGAACTGACTCATTTCTAATTAGTTATTCAATTAAAATTTCATATTTTCAAACTAAGTAAGAATTTAATCTTTATCCTCCCCATGTTAGTCTTTGATTGCAGGGCAATCAATAGAAAAAAGAAAAAGTTAGACTCTAATAAATTCGTAAAATATTTTTGGATGATATTATTGAATTAATTCAGATTTTAAATGTGATTATTTACGTATTATATTATTGGATATTATATTTCTATGAATTACATTTCAAACCTTTTTATATTTTGTTCAAAATCGTTTTAAACCTTTTTTTTAATATATTTTTAATAAGAGAAATCTAAAAAGTAAGAACATGGTTTTTTTTCTTTTTCTTTTTTTAATTTTGTTCATATTTTCATCAAAATATTATACTTTTGTAATTTCTCTAGGTAAGTGAAATCTAAAAAGTAAAATAATTCACATCAAATTTGATATTTTTTACTATAAAAACAGACAACCGAACTTACAATATATTCAAGTAGGGTCGTTTTTTTTAAAAAAAAGAAAAAAGTAGGGTCGAAAAAAAGATATATTTTTTTCGATGCTGCAGTGGGTAGCTGTAGTGGTAGCAATTAGCATTTATTTCTTTATCTTTTCCGTCGGTATTCATTCCATAAAAAAGGCTTAATTAAAGTGCTTTCAATATTTCAACTACCACCAAATCAATTCTAATACATGCCTTAGGTAAGACCAGTTCCCACAGGTGAACTCAATGAAAACCCAGATGAGCATTTCAAGAAAAAATGAAAGCACCTGCCCCTCACATTTACCTCACTATCATACTATTTTTGTTGTGTTTGGGATCTTAGAAAGTGTTGGAAATTTTTTTTTGACTTCTTTAGAAGGTCCAGCCTAAAAATAATTATTGTGATTTCCTATTTTCTAGCTAGGTGATGGTTTTTTTAGACTACATTTAGGCCAGTTTTCTCTTTTAGTGGATGAGTGAACTCTACACGCGCCTATGCTAAACCTCAGAGGAGCATATATTGAGATATAATTGAATGTCATGACATCACCATGCATCCTTTGTACTAAGCATACTGTAGTATTTGGTGAGGTAGATAGATATAAGTACGCACGAAATTGTTTGTCCAGATGTGGATGGATACGACTACTTAGTTGCACAAGACCCTAATTTTACAGCGAGCCTAAAACCTTGATAGATATTCTTTTTTTCTTTTCTGGAGGGGGGACCTTCTCCCCACTCTTGTATAAGAGTTTAATAATGTGAAATATATTAGAGCAATAATTTTGTTCCCATTGATATCATTTTTGTTAGTTCTAAGCAACTTAAGAAGAGGGTGAGCTGAGTTTTAAAAAAATAATAACAATTTTAAAATTTTTTGTGAAAATCTTTTAATATCACAAATAATTATAACAAGTATAATCAAATAATAAAGTAATGTGAATATTAAAGAGGTTAAGGATAGAAAAAATGAACTGGACACCGAGATTTACAGTGGTTCGATTTCTTCTAAACCTACATCGATTTCTCAAGACTCTCCTTGAGAATTTTTACTAAAGTTGAATGCTACGGGTGGATCCAAAATCTTTATAATTTCAAGACGATCCTATGAAAAATATGTTCATATTTTTCTTTTAATTTCTTGAGTTTTTTTTATGAGATTTACTCACTCACTTAAAAGATGAATGGTGACATACCTTTTGATACAATAAATGAGGTGTTATAATGAGTTTCACTTACTCTCTTTACAAAATAATTGACAACAAATGAAAAGTAAAGAGATGAGAAATAAGAGTTGGAATTATGAGCAATACATGAGAGTTTGAGATATTTGAATTTTGATTTAAGCAATATAACAATAAATGTAAATCTCTAGTTGTTTTAAATACTGAATAGTAACTTCTTATATAGGCTCTTGAAGATTCATGTCCGTTGGAGGTAGATGGGAGTAATAAATGCCAAAAATTCATCCGTTGAACTCAGCCGCACAATTTGAATTTTCGTTGCAGGCGTCGACACAAATGGGTTTGGGTTTACACAAATCTTCTAGGGCTTGGTTCTTTAAGTAGTTGGGTCGACTCAAATCTTCGTTGGTATCGACTCAAATCTTCGTTGGTATCGACTCAAATTTCTATATCCTTCTCCAACTCAACGGTGTTGACTTTTTTTGTTCTTCAGCTTTCCGGGAGGCTCTTTTTGTGTCAACTCGAATTGCTTTCGGTATCAACACTAAAATGTGCAGGAACTCTCAGTGATTTTGTGTCGACTCATTTTGGCTTTTGTGTCAACTCAAAATTCTTCAGGCAGGCTCGGTACATTTGTGTAGACTCATGTTGTATTTTGTGTTGACTCACAAATTCTACAGGCAGTCTTGGTACATTTGTGTTGACTTATCTTAAATTTGTGTTGATTCAAAAACTCGAACAACCAAAGTGAAGAATCACCTGGTGTCGACTCAAACTGAGTTTGTGTCGACTCATTTGAAGTGTAGAGAGTCTCGATTCTTTTGTGTCGACTTAAATTTCAATTTACGTTGACTCAAAGTAGAATACCTGAAACAACTTAGATAAACATGTTAAGGCGTCAACTCATTAGTTCAAATGTGTTGACACATTTGAGACTATCAAGTATTCTTTGCCTTAGGTGTTGACTTTAATATCAATTAGAGTTAACACAAAATATTCTTGTTTAGAAATACTTAAGTGTCAATCTATTTGAGAGATGAGTCATCATTTCATATGGATAAATGTGTCAACTCATTTATCAATTTGTGTCAACACTACATTTTTAGAAATATTAAAAATTATCTTTATACATTAATTTATTCTTAAAAAGTGAATTTTAAAAATCATCAAAATTTAATTAAAAAGCCATTGGGCTAACAATTCCTCATTTTTTTGATAATTACAATATTTTTCTAAAAAATATTTAAAAAGATTTTTTACAAGGATTCTTTTCTTATCTTTATACCTTAAACAAGATATGCAATCACAATAACTAGACATTCAATAACAGTGTAATATACATGTGTAAGACGATTTGCAATTTAATTTAGAAGTATTATGAATTTTTTAAAATATGTGCATCAAATAGAAAAGGCTCAACACTTATCAAGCATATATGTGCAAAGTGTTTCTCAAATTCCAAACATCAAACATAATATATAAATAATGTGTTGTCAACATTTGATATCAAAAAGGATTTCCAAACCATCATTCAACAAAAAAATGTGCAAATCAACATATATGAGATACTCAAATCCCAAACATTCACAATGATAAAGAAATGTATATTTCAACCATTCATAACCAACCATCACAAAAAAAAAATGTTAAGATTACATCTTCTCCATCACAGCAAATCAGAAAAGTTTCTAGAACTTAAATGTTTTTCACTCTTTTCCCTTTCTTTCTTTCTTTACCTTTTTTTTCTTCTCTTTTGGAATCATCAAAAGGTTGCATTTACTAATCATCAATGTGAATTTCTTGAACTTTTTCTTTTCTTCTTGCTTCTTCCTTCGCTCAGATGCTTTCTCTTTGAAAGATTGTGCTCGTTCATCTTTCCTTTCTATGGTTGCCATGGCATCAAGAGTAGCTGCCAATAGATCTGCTTCGCGCTGTAACCGAGTGACTTTTTCTTCTTTGCTTTTTTTAGGCTTGAATTACTTACTCTAAGCATTCTAAAACCATTGGAGATGCTCTTCTACTTTCTTGGAATTGGCTTGAACGGTAGTGATGATACATTGATCATACTATTTGTGGATCTGCTGAAGGATGGCCTTATTGCAGTTGACAATGGAGATAATACTGTCATCCATAATCTTGCATAAGGCTCTCCCAGCATCGATTGCATTCTTAACATTTCGTCTGAGGCCACAATTTATTTTATCCAGGTGTTTGACCTTATCAGAGAGGGAAGAGATGGTGTTATAGAGATAAAAAAGGTCTTGATCGACCTTGGTTTAAAAGTTGGTCAAAGAGGAAGACAAACCCTTGACCAAAGAAACAAGCTTAGATAGATCAATATGAGAGGCAACAGATGGAACATGTGTAACATCAACATGAGGAGGAGGAGGAGGAACATGGGAAGGAGCAGATGAGGGTCCAAGAGTATTTGTCCTGGTAGAGGGTGGAACATGAGATCCAAAATCTAAGGGGATAGGAGAAAAGTCATGAAAGGAAGAAGGATTTCTGGGGACAAATGGGGTACCACGAAGGGTAGTCCATACTCTGTCAATTTTAAAAATTTGCATATGTTTGAGAGTGGATGCCCCGTAAAGGTCGTGTTTTGAAAAAGGAATAACTTTTCAGTAGAGAGATCAACACCAAAGTGTTAAAAAACTTTTGTTAAAAACATAGCGTGGGGGAGAGATGAATTGGACTTTCCATGAGACTGGAGTATGTCCGGGATGAAAAGAAAGCCAAGATCAAGATTCTTTTGTTCAAGAATGCACCACATGATAAATATGTGCATGTAGGTGACATCTTCGAACTTCTCCATTTGGGGCAGAAAGATGTGGTTTACCATATGATAGAGAATGCGCATTTCTGGCTTTAAGGAGTTTGTCTCTGAGGGTTTTGAGGGATCTACTTCCACTACCTCAAATATTTGTTTTACTGTATCGTGAAAAGAGAATTCGTCGATTTTGATAGATCTCTTATTCTCTTTGCAAGAGACAAATATTTTACCATTGAGAATGCAAAAAATTTCATTGAGATCATTAGAGGTCAAATGTATTTAAGTCCCGTTTACCTAAAAGGTAATGGTGGTGCTGGGAATAGATGAAATATGAAAGTGTGCATAAAAAAGTTTCACAAGAGTGGGATAGTGAGGGTCACGGATTTGGAGTAACCTCTCCCAACCAAGGCTAGAAAACAAATCTCTAAACCTCATTTCAATGGAATCAAAATACGAGAAATCTATAGAGCGTTCTGGTATTACCTTACCATTCATGAATGAGGAGAAGTATAGGTTCTGAAATATGTTGGACTTAAAACTCAAGGACTCTGACATTTTGATCATTGAGGATCCCGTCATCGTCGTCACTATCGTCGTTTTCTTCTGCTTTTTGTGAGCCATAGGGTTTGAAGGGCCTTTGTCGCCGGTTCGTTTACTTCCCTTGCCTAGAATCCGAGCGGTCATAGTGATCAAGAAGGTTGATTGAAGAAATGAGGAGAGATGGGTTGATTCGATTTTTTGAATGAAGGAAAAAATCGTGAGAGACGAACAATTACAGAGAGAGAGCGAAACGACACGAATGGTGAGGATAGGTGCCTTTTAAATAGGCAAATGATTTGTGTCGACATAAATGAAATTTGAGTCGACATGATTCTTCGCGAGTGGGGGGATCCAAAAATAGAATTTGTGTTGACACTTTTTCAAGAAAGGTCGACACTTTTGGCCAATTGAGTCGACATATTTAAGCATTGGGTCGACCCAAATTTACCAAGAGCATGAAGTCAAAATTGAGTCAACACTATATAGAATTGGGTCAACACTTTTTTCAGCAGTGTCTCTTCTATATAGCTTTGAATCAGCTCAAACACATATATGTCGACACTTTTTCAAGGAGGGTCGACACATTTCACACATCAATGTAGAATATTAAAAGCATTGAAATGCATTGAACAGACATGGTTAATATGTCATTTTAATCATCAATTAGGAGCACATAACATACCAAGTTTTCTTCTTATATAGCATATTCTTTCTTCATTTAATGGTTTAGTAAATATATCAGCGAATTGGTAATCTGTGCCTATGAATTCAAATTCAATGTTACTTTTTTGTACATGGTCTCTAATAAAGTGATGTATAATCTCAATGTGTTTTTGTTATAGAGTGTTATATAGGGTTCTTGAATATATTGATGGCAGTAGTATTATCACATTTTATAGAAATATGATCTAGGAAAAAACTATAGTCATCTAGTTGTTGTTTCATCCAAAAAATTTGCGCACAATAGCTACCAGCTGCTATGTACTCAGTCTCAGTTGTAGATAAGGCTACTGAGTTTGTTTCTTATTAAATCATGAGATTAGTGAGTGTCCTAGTAATTGACATGTTCTACTTGTACTCTTCCTATCCACTTTACATCCGGAAAAATCAGTATTGGAATAGCTAAATAACTCAAATGCTATTACTCTATGATAGAATAACCTTAGATTTTGTGTACCTAAGAGGTATCTAAAGATGCATTTAACAACGGTCCAATGTGATTCTTTAGGATTAGATTGAAATTTAGCACATATGCATACGCTAAACATAATATCCGGACGACTAGCAGTTAAGTGTAGTAGAGATTCGATCATACTTCTATATCGTTTTTCATCTACTACTTTACCATTTTCATTCTTATCAAGTTTTGTTGAAGGACACATTGGAATTCTCGTAGGTTTTGCTTTTTACATGTCAAACCTCTTCAATGAATCTTTTGTGTACTTAGTTTAATTGATGTAGATTCCTTCTTGTGTTTGTTTAATTTGAAGTCCAAGAAAGTAGTTAAGCTCTCCCATCATACTCATCTCAAATTCTCCATGCATGCACTTAGCAAAGTCTTTGCAAAGAAATTCAGTAATTTAATCAAAAATAATGTCATCTATATAAATTTGGACAACAAGCATATTATTTTCTTAAGACTTGATGAAAAGAGTGGTTTTAATTTTTTTTCTTAAAAACTCATTTTCAATTAAGAATTTACTATGCCTTTTATACCATGCTCTAGGAGCTTGCTTCAAACCATAGAAAGCATTGGTAAGTTTGTAAACATGGTTTGATAAATCAGGATCTTCAAAGCCAGGAGGTTATTACACAAAAATTTTCTCCGAGATAAAATCATTTAGAAATGCACTTTTGGCATCCATTTGATAGAGTTTAAAATTTTTAAAGAATGCAAAAACAAGTAATATCCTAATGGCCTCAAACTTAGCCACATGAGCAAAAGTCTCATCAAAATCGATGCATGCTTCTTGATTGTAACCTTGGGCTACCAATTAAGCTTTGTTCCTAAGAACTACTCCATTCTCATTCATTTTGTTTCTAAAAATTCATTTTGTATCGATGATGGAGTGTTCTTTAGGTTTTGGGACTAAAGTGTAAACCTTGTTTCTTTCAAATTGGTTAAGCTCTTTTTACATAGTAATGGTCCAAAACTCATCGTTTTTAACTTTCTCAAAATATTTTAATTCAGTTTGAGAAAGGAATGCTAAATTACCACAAACATTAAGTAGAGAAGATCAAGTTTTGATACCTTGAGATGGGTCACCAATGATTAGGTCTTTTGGATGACCATGAGCATACCTCCATTCATTAGGCAAATTTGAACTTTCAGGATTTAAAGGTTCAACAACCTATTGAACTTCATCTTGTTGAGAATTTGAAGCTTCCTCATGATTTGGTTATTCTTAGTTTTTAATGAAGATGTCTTCAACACAGTTTTTATGTCAACCAAGTTATCTTCACAAAATTCTTTTGAAGAACCAATGTTAGCTTCATTAAATACCACATGTATAGATTTTTCAACAACTAGGGTCTTTTTGTGAAAAACTCTATAGGCTTTAATAGATAAGGAATATCCTAAGAAAATACATTCATTAGATTTTGCGTCGAAATTGCCCAAAAATTCTTTGTTGTTATTTAAAAACAAAATATTTGCACCCAAAGGCGCAAAAATAACTGATGTTAGGTTTTCTTCCATTTTATAGCTCATATGGGATTTTCTTGAGAGAAGCTCGAATCATGGCTCTGTTCATGATAAAACAAGCTATGTTTACAGTATCGGCCTAAAAGTATCTTGATAGATTATTTTCACAAAGTATGGTTCTAACTATTTCTTCTAAGGTCCTATTCTTCCTCTCAACAACTCCATTTTATTGAGGAGTTCTAAGAGCAGAGAAATTATGGTTAATACCATTTTCATCACAAAATTTTTTAAAATTTTTATTTTCAAATTCTCTACCATGATCACTTCGGATACTTGTGATTTAAAATTTTACAAAAGAGGTAAAAGTTTCATCCTTATGAGTTAAGAAAAGCACCCAATTGTATCTAGAGAAGTCATCAACAATAACAAAAGCATGCCTCTTGCCTCCAAGGTTAAGAGGACTTATTAAACCAAATAAGTCCATGTGCAATAGATGTAAGGGCCTAGAAATTAAAATCTCACTTTTGGACTAAAAAGAGCTTTTATCTTGTTTTCCTTATTTAACTACATCACACATTTTATCTTTTTTAAATTTAATTTGGGATAAACCAATCACCATTTTTTTTTCAAAAGTTTAGAAATTAAGTTCATCTGTGTGTGTTCAAGTCTTCTATGTTACAACCAACTATTATCATTCAAGACAGCTAAGCACTTGATGTCATTTTTAGAAAGGTCATTTAGATTGAAAGTGTAAACATTCTCATGCATATAACCTTCAAAAATAACTTTATTATTGATTGAGTTTTCAATAACACACTTAGTATGATCAAAGATAACTTTGTGGTATTTGTCACACAGTTAACTTATGCTAAGAAGGTTATATTTCAAATAATCAACAAGCAAAATATTTTCAATAGAAGGGAAAGAAATTTTACCGATACAACTGAATCTTATAATTTTTCCTTTACTATTGTCTTCGAACGTCACAAATCCACAATCTTTAGGTTTGAGGGATACAAATATTGATTTATCGCCTGTCATGTGTCTCGAGTAGGGGCTATCAAGATACCACATCTCCTCATTGAATGAGGACTTGAGACATATCTGCAAAGAAAATCAAGTTTTGATTTTTGGTACCCAAACCTTTTTAGGTCCTTTAGGGTTAGTTTCTTGAGAATGTGTTCACTTAGAAATTCAAACCTTCTTGATTGATAAATTAGAAGACTTTCTTTGTGGACAATGTATGACAATGTATCCATACTTATAGCAATGAAAGCAAGTTGTATTTGAGTTATTAGAGTATGCTTTGACAAAAATATTGCTTAAGAACTTCGCTTCTTCTTTGGTTTATATCCAATTCCGGCTTTGTCAAAAACACATTTTTGCATACCAAGAAGTTTATCTAAGTTATTCTTTCCAAGAGTGAACTTATATATAGTTTTGGTAAGATTTTCAACCTTTTTATTTAAAACTTTGTTTTCATCTTTCAAAATAGAAATCTGTTTTGATAAAGTAAGTTTTTCTTTTTTCAAAGTTTCAATTTCACATGAAGAGGAAAGAACCAACTTTTTAAGAATAGAGTTCTTTGCACTTATTTTTTTCAGTTCATCATACAAATCTTTAAATGCACTTTGTAATTCATCTAAAGAGCAAAGGTTATTTGTTACCTCGTCGTCTTCCTTGGCCATAAGGCATAAATTTGTAACTTTTTTTTTCTTTCATCTTCGAACCTACTGTCATCGCTTTCGCTCCATGCGGCTATCATAGTATTCTTGAATCCATCCTTGAATTGCTTTTTGAATTGAGAACATTTAGCCTTGACATGTCCGGGCTTTTTGTATTTATAGCAAATGATCTCGTCTTTCTTATGATCATTCTTGAATTTTCTTGAATCTCCCTTGAACTTGTTAGGCTCACCTTTGTATCCATCCTTTTTGAAGAAACTCATTCCTCCTTATTTTCTTATTTCTTAGAAACTTTTTGAATTTTTTAGTGATGAGGGTCATATTTTCATTCTCATCACTTAATAAGTCTTCATCAGATTCATCATCATAAGTTGAAGACTTGAAAGAAATGTCGTTCTTCTTTTTATTGTCATCTTCATCATCCATCTTGATGTTCATCTCATGAGTCATGAGAGATCCAATAAGTTTCTCCAAACTCAGTGCATTGAGGTCTTTAGCTTCTTGAATAACAATGACCTTAGCTTCCTAATTCTTTGGCATGCACATAAGAATTTTTCTCACCATTTCTGTATTAGAATAAATCTTGCCAAGAGATTTTAATCCATTTATAATATCAATAAATCTAGTAAATATATCAAAAATTATTTCATCGTGTTTCATTTTAAATAATTCACAGTTATGAGCAAGCATGCTTATTTTGGATTCTTTAACTTGGTTAATTTTCTCATGAGTAACTTTAAGTCTATTTTAAATTTCTTTAGTGGTGTCATATGTTGAGATCTTATTGAACTCGTTAGGATTTAGAGAGCAATATAGGAGATTTATAACCTTAGCATTCTTTTGAATATCTCTTATATCATTTTCAATCTATTCATTCTCAGGTTTAGGAACGATTATTCCTTCAACAATCGTAGTAGGTCTTTTGGGCCCATTCATGATAACCCTTTAAAGGTCATAGTCTACGGCTTGAATGTAGATTCTCATTCTAGCCTTCCAATAATTATAGTTTGTTCCATTGAACAAAGAAGATCTATTGGTTGACTGACTTTCAGACTGTATAGGTTTGATACTAGTAGTTTTCATATAAACTTTTAGATGGTTAAGTAAAAATCAAGAGCCCAAGCTCTAATACCAATTGCTAATTCCAGGTAACCCAAGAGGGGTGAATTGAGTTTTTAAAAAAAAAAAAATTTTAAATTTTTTTAAAAAATCTTTTAATATCACAAACAATTATAACAAGTATAATCAAAGAATAAAGTAATACGAATATTAAAGAGGTTAAGGATAAAGAAAATGAATCGGTCACCGAGATTTATAGTGATTCGACTTCTTGTAAGCCTACGTCCACTTCTCAAGACTCCATTTGAAAATTTTCACTAAAGTAGAATGCTTACGAGTGCATTCAAAACTTTTACAACTTCAAGACAATCCTACAAAAAACATGCCCCTATTTTTTCTTCTAATATTTTGAGTTCTTCTTTGATGAAATTTACTCACTCATTCAAAGGATGAAGGGTGACTCACCCTTAGATATAATAAATGAGGTATTACAATGAGTTTCACTCACTTTCTTTATAAAATGATTGGCAATAAATGAGAAGTAAAGAGATGAGAAACAAGAGCTGGAGTTATAAGCAATAAATAAGAGCTTGAGAGATTTGGACTTTGATTCAAGTAATACAACAGTAAATGTAAGTCTCCAATTGTTTTAAATGCTGAAGAGTAACTCCTTATATAGGTTCTTAAAGATTCATAACCGTTGGAGGTAGGTGAGAGTAATAAATGTCAAAAATTCAACCGTTGAACTCAGCGGCACAATTTGAATTTTCGTCGCAGGTGTCGACATAAATAGATTTGGGTTGACACAAATCTTTTAGGGCTTGGTTCTTTAAGTTGTTGTGTCGACTCAAATCTTCGTTGGTGTCGACTCAGATTTTTGCACCCTTCTCCAACTCAAGGTGTCGACACAAATACATTTGGTGTCGACACTTTTTGTTCTTCATCTTTCCAGGAGGCTCTTTTTGTGTCAACTCAAATTTTCTTTGGTGTTAACATTAAAAAGTGCAGGAACTCTCGGTAATTTGTGTAGACTCATTTTTTCTTTTGTGTCGACTCAAAATTCTGCAGGCATGCTTGCTACATTTGTGCCGACTCATGTTGAATTTTGTGTCGACTCACAAATTCTGCAGGCAACCTCGGCACATTTGTGTCGACTCATCTTAAATTTGTGTTGACTCATAAACAACCAAAGTGAAGAATCACTTGGTGTCGACTCAAACTGAGTTTGTGTTCACTCATTTTAAGTGCAGAGAGTCTTGATTCTTTTGTGTCGACTCAAATTTCAATTTGTGTCAATCAAAGTAGAATACCTAAAATAACTTAGATAAACATATTAAGGTGTCAATTCACACTACAAGAAAATTAGTTTTTCCCAGCGTTTTTTTACCAGTGGTTTTTAAAATCGTTGCTATAAATTATATATACCGACAGTTATAAAGTGTTATTAAAAATTGAGTATATAGCAGCTATTTTTTACTAACCCCCTGGGATTAAATATTTTTTGCAATGGTTCAATTAAATACGTTGCTATAAATCAGACCCAATACATTCTGCCACCCAAATTAATTCCATATCCCACCCAAACGCTACTACAGACTATCCCGCCAAAAAGAAAAACTCCTATCCCGCCAAGAGGAAGAAACCCCTAGGCTTCCCTCAAATCCCAAACAAAAATTAAACCCTAGGTCATCTAAACCCCAAAATAACAGAGGCACGCGACCTCTCCATCGCCTTATTTGCT